>LGRX02002356.1:0-14951 GCA_001247695.2 Cymbomonas tetramitiformis
TGCGGTTGTAGTTCCGAGGATGGCATACCCCCTTAAAGTTACCTCAGCAATTGCCAACTCCTCATAGAATGTCGCAATTGAATTAGACAAAATGATAGCTTCGTTTATAATTAAATATTTGGGCTGCCCAGTTGACACCAATCACCAAATAATCTGGACAGCAGTCTGCCAAGGCGGGTACGGTATTGATAGTGTCTTTGATGTTGTAACCGCGTCGTGTATCACCGAAACTATGAACACCCTGTGTTCTGCGGATGAACACGAATATTGGCAACACAACCACACGGACCGTATCACTGATCCCCACCTCATCTCACTATACCGTAGAAATAGCAATCTATGGCTTAAAATAATAATTCAAAACATGAACAACGAAATGGGTAAAAATGTTATATCGGGTTTCCCCTTATCGCACTATGCAACCTACAGTCATACTAAAGACAAACGCTTTAACTGGTTTAGGCGCACAGGTCACATTATGGCAAAACTTGGATACGCTATTGACTCTAAAAATTACCCCGAAAATGAAGCGGGTGAAACCACATTAATCACCACCCTTCCCAGACAACTCTACATGTCGAGGAATGTTACCTCCGCAATACAAAAATACAACCTCAAGCACACAGGTTCCTTTCTAACTCCCTGCGGTGGAATGTTAAAAAAACTGGCAAGAAAGTAAATGTTTTTTCAGGCTGAATGGCAGTAGACCCCCTGGATGGCTAACCGAAATCGAAAAGGAAATGCTTCAAAACCCTGTAGATTTGGACCCACAGGCTAGATATGTCAAGAAACAATATAGAGACAACATAGTACCCCCTGACACGGGTGAATTTCATTGGAAAGGAAATGGTGACCGAAATTCCATCTCTCTTATTCACATTACCAATATTGACTTAGAGGCCATGTCAATACAATATACATAATACAGTAACAATGCCATAAACCCTAATGTCTTTGTCAGAATCAAAGGTACCAACAGTCTCCAATACGACTTTGAATATAGCATCACCAATGACGGTTGCATCCTAATTCCAGCAGGTTCTATTTTTGAATATAATGACCACATGGACCCGCCCTCTTCTGTCCTTGCTACGGTTAGTGATATCAACTCACACTATGATTACATCTCAGACAGACAGTATGAAACCATTATTGCTAGAATGAAAAACAAAACCGCGGAGGAAGAAAGTGAATACAGTTGCCCTAGCGACTCGGAAGAAGAATTCACCCCCAACGCCGAAAAGAGCAAACAAATGGAAGACTACGATATGGCAAGCGATGGTTCCCTTTTTGCTGGAAAGAAAACAGCATGCAGTGGGGCAGCATATGCTATAAAAAACTTTGACAACGGGATGCCACTTGTACGGAAGATGAATATCCCCCCTCAAGAACTTTCTCCGCACAGGGGCTCCTTATCAAGGAGGATATCCAAAACCCGAGTAGCACATCTGCTGAAATTGCGGGACTGCGATTTCTACTCACAGAACAAAAAGAGAAACTCCTCAAATCTATTACTCCAATGGTACATGCCATTGACTCCATGGCAGCAATATCTGCGGTAACAAAGGATGGGAGGTCCATGAGTGCTCGGGACAAACTACGTGAAGCTAATCGCAGAGATGTGCAGGCTGTTCGCCTACTGCTAGAAGAACTTGGCTTCTACAGTGAAGGAGACCACAGTAAAATCATCCTTAAATGGATTAGGGGTCACAATAATGACAAAGTCCACGACAGAGTGGACCGTACTGCTAAAAGAGCCTCATTCAGAGGGGGCTGTTTTGACATCTCCCGCTACGACCCTGCTGAGGAACTACCCTTCTCATTATTCTTTTTTGAGGTCCCTATTTTAGGCGATATACGTAGCCACATCAGAAGAATTCAACGACTCTCACACTATCATAATTGGAGAACCCTACAGTCCCAAGGGAAGCATCTGAGAATGCTCAACGAGAATAACATCGCCCCCACCAAAGATATTTCCAAAATGACACCTAAAGCTTTCACCGCTTCTAGAAGTAGAGAACTCCTGGGTCTTCAAGCCTCTCCTGCACGCTTATTTAAACTGGGGAAAATCGGGGCCGAAAACTGCCCCTACTGCCAACAGAATACAAAATGCACCTTCGAACACATCCAACTCGAATGCCCAGGACATAATGATAGTTTGTATAACCTTAGAACAACCCAAGATATCGAACTAAGGAAAATCATCGCTGAAGAAATCTCAGAAAAGCCTAAACTACTAAACCCTGGAAAGGGTACCACATACATCAGAACACAACCATCGAAACTTTTTCCACTTGCTGACCTAAGACAGGAAATGAATGAGGAATTATACTTACACGCTCTCCCGGAAGCTAGAATGTACCGTCCATCAAGTTCAAAAAAGAATACCATTGCTGTGACCGCAAAGCCTGAAGTGGACCATGTTACGGGAACAATTAAATATCCCGAACTCCAATATGTCCAAAAGAAAGAGTTTTGGAAACTTTTGGCTTGGCACCGTCTTTCTAACAAAGCAGTCCCATGCTCACTTGCGGAGTACTCGAATAGGGCACACGATATTCATGAAGCCCTCAATGCATGTAAGTTTGAATCGGGAGACCCTAAAAACTGCTATGCAATAAGAAGAAGCCTCTTAGATATTTTGGTGGATGACAGAAACCTTGACAAAAACGGCTGTGAACTTTTCTCCAACCCACTAAATGCCCACCCTAGAATTTACTCGAGACGATGCATACCCACCACTAGAATGAAAAAAGCCCTCAAGCCCTTCTGTTATCATGGGAAAATCGGTTTTGATGGCCTCGCTTGGGATGCCTACGTGGACCCGTTAACAGGCATTGGCAGAATAGTTTACGGAAATCCCCCCTTTGATGGAAAGGATAAGGGCAAATCTTCGGCGGTTATGACTACCTTGGAAATGGGACATAAAGCGGCCAACACTGTACCCGGATTTTCAGGAACATGGATTCTTCCACTGTCTCCCAAAAACCAAAAAAGATGGTTTGATAAAGGTTTTAAACTCGTTTTCAGGTTCCCGCATAACACTATTCCATTTATCCCACATGGTTATTGGACGGGTGATGACCCCTACGTTCTCCCAGGTGGCGGATGCTATAAGGATGATTTTTCGGATGTCGTTATCATAGCTATAGACAGTGCACCCAGCGATACTCAACCAGCCTTTGACTGGAGGCCTACACAGAAAAAGATTGCTAGATGGTTCCTCAATGTCCTTCCTAAGTCCAGAGTCACGGAGAGGAGACTAGAATACACCGGAGTTAGCCCTGATATTTGGAATGAAGTTCTGAACGAAAGGGACAACGTACTCCCTTCTTCGTTGTGCCCATGGCCCACTCAAGACCCCCCCTATCATCAGAATGGTGCTGAGCATTATTATGGCGGTCACCATGATACGACAATCACCAATGCAGCTTCTAAGCCCTTCATTAGCACCGTGAAATGGCCCAAAGCACTTACACTCATGGGGTACCTCCCTCCTCTTTTCGGTACTGTCCTCAACACGATAGGTGTTCCCCGTGGCAAGATTAGAACTCTCCTTAAAAAACTTTCAAGAATCTGTAGGCAACACACCAGAAATAGGCGAGACTTGTTTCTGTTAAACACCCCCACCACCTTGAACACTGACCCGCATACAGTTGACATCCTGGGCAATGAGACCATGACTGAAACAGAAGCTGTGCAAAAAACAAATGACTTTCTTCAAACCCTCCTGCAATAATTTTCAAAAGTCTTGCAATAAAAGATGGCTCTCTGTCCTATAAGGGAGGGGCCCCCCCCCTCTCCCCTCCCCCACCACCCCCCCCTCTCCTCCGCCCACCCTGACCTCCTTCCTCATCGTCTCCAAATACCCCCTTAATTCTTCGACTTCCCTCCCCACCGCCTAGTTTCAGCCACCCCTCCACTCACCCGGCCATGGCTGCTTCTCCATCTTCTAGAGTTTTTTGCTTAGCACCTAGCTTTTTCTCTAGATGTCACCCTGCTGAAAAGTGGGTTGAGCCCCTTTGTGGGCGCGCTATAGTAGAGGGAGTAGCCCCTAGTGTTTTCACTAGCCTGCTTTGCAGGGTTACCGCACTCTCAGGACTTTGTCCCTTCTGCTAGCGTAAATGTTTTATTATTATTCGTGCGCTAGGACGCACGGGAAGCCCTCGGCTGTTTGCCATCTTTGGGTTTGGGTACGTTCGAACCCAAACCCAAAGGCAAAGGCATAGGACAGTTTCGTAGATTCTGTCCCGATGCCTTTGCAACCTCGCATGCTAACTCATATTATAATGAATATTAAACATTCAAGCGTTGGATACCCCACGCCAACGGGAAGCGTTCGGCTGATTTGTTATTTGGGTATGCGCACCCAAATGACAAAAAACGCATCTTTGAAACTCGTTAGTTTCAAAGATGCATCTTTGAAACTCGTTAGTTTCAAAGATGCGTGGCCGATGCCTTCGTGCTCAAGTGTATATTTCATATGAAATATTCCATGGAATACATGTGAATATCCCGCACAAACGGGAAGCGCTCGGCTGTTTTGTAATTTTAGGGTGCACCCAAAATACAAAACGCATCTTTCAAACTCGGAAGTTTCAAAGATGCTTGCCGGTCGCGTGCAGCAGTAAAAGGCAAGGCAAAGGGTTTAGGATATAGAAGAAGTAGGAATAGTTTTCAGAAGCACTAGAATACTTTTCATATGCTTCTGAAAACTATTCCTACTGCCGCTAAATCTTAAACCCTTTGCCTTTCCCTTAGCCTTTGACCTTCCGTTCGCAGTTTTACCATGTGCACACCTCGTGGACAGATATCAATTCGACATTTGCTGACATCGTGATGACATGGTATCGCGAAACCACAGTTTCCAAACCGTGGTATCCCGAAACCACAGTTTCCAAACCGTGGTTTCGCGAAACCACAGTTTCCAAACCGTGGTTTCGCGAAACCATGGTTTGGGGGAACGTGACACGCGATCAGCATATTCCTCGCCACCCAGGCGCCACCAGGCGGAATATTCGGGGGAATATCGCGAAAAGCGTGGTTTCGCGAAACCACGGTTTGTAAACCATGGTTTCGCGATACCACGGTTCAATAAGTAGCCACTAAACCATGAACTTCTCATAAAATAGGCCAATTCAGAGTAATACTGTACAGCTTGAGAATGAGACACGACTAACGACAAAGTCGAAAGTGAAAGTCCTTGCAGTTTCATGCATGTTGGATAATTTCATAATTCATTCCGGATATACGATATTGCGAAAGGAATCTCGCACTAACGTGTGAACTATGCTTAGCAACATGATTGTCAGCTTGGGAGTAGGTCCGCTTCTGTCGAAGCAATTTGACGGACGACGGCCACAGCGTCAAGTGAGAATTTCGCAAAGGTTGAAGGTGGAACTCGGTTTGTCTCGAACGTCTGATGTCTTGCCATAGCCCCGTGAGAGAATCTAAGATATGATCTAGTTGAACAGGTTGCGGAGGTGAAATGCGCACACGACGCTCCCTTCGCGCCTATCAAGAACACAACCGTGGTTGTCACCGGTGCCAATCGTGGGATCGGGCTCGAATTCTGTAAACAGCTTTTAGAAAAGGAAAACAAGGTGCAAGATACCCCTTTCAAGATATTATTATTCTGCTCATGACATCTTGTGTGCGCAGTTGACGTTTAGGCCTTGCGAATTCTTCCCCCTCTTGAGGTTCAAACTTTCTTAGCTAGAACGCAGACTATTACTTTGCGTTGTGCCTCAGGTTGTCGCAGCATGCCGCAATAAGACGCCAGAACTACTGGAAATGGTTTCCAAATATCCCGATCAGATGTTTATCACGGAGCTCGATGTTTCTTCTTCAGAATCGATCGGCGCTTGGGCAGAAAACCTTGCCACGGAGGTACGCCCCTCGTATATCGTGTCAAATTTTCGCTTAAACACTGCCGCTTTATTCGTTTTCTCTGATACTTGTAGGTTGACCACGTTGACGTTTGCATAAACTAGGTTGACCACGTTGACGTTTGCATCAATAACGCTGGAACTACGGGATTGGATGGCTACAATCGCTGGACATTGGAATCCGTATCAGCAGAGGTGAGGCCTTATTTTGTTTCTGCCTTTTGCGACTCCACTTTTAGTTTCACCTGTTTCTTTTGCTCTTTTGGATTGCAGGACTTGCTACATACCTTCAAGATCAACACTGTCGGGCCCACTCTGGTGGTGCAACAAGTATCTTCCTCGACCAGAGCAATCCTACCCTGTAGCGTAACCTTTCAGCAAAACTGTAGTACACGACTTCTCCTCGTTGTCACTTTCATTTACTGCTTATAGTATAGCTTTCTTGTGGGAAGCAATTGTATTGCTTGCTTCTAGCGATATGACTGAATTGCTTTCTTCCTCGAACGAAGATCGAATCTTACCAGCACATGGCGCTTCTCGGCATTTTTTTGTGTCGTCCCTTATTCGCAGCTGCTGCAGCAAGGTTTAATCGGGCGCAACGGAAAATCTGTTATTGGGAATGTCACGTCCAAGGTGGCTATAAACCCTTCCCTCACGCGGGCCTTGCAGCACCTGCGTACTGCTCTGAGGACTTAAGAGAACAGCAGTCACGTCGCTTTTCCCTGAAGCATCCATCTAGCTAAGTCGTTTAAAGGCGACACCCGAGTTTATGAAACGCGTGCGGCTCCCGGGGTAAGTAAAGTGTCCGTTGCCATGCGGACTTCGCCCACGGTCAGTGAAGGTTCGCAGGTGCCGAAACCGGTGTTTATTCTTCTTCTGATACTTTGGCCTGCGTTCGCTACACGAACTCCAGCGAGCAGACCACTGCCGTAAATGAACACCTCTTGATCTCCGACTCGCTCTTACACTCCACAGTTACTTTTGATCTCATACTCTTTGCGTTGTATTACCTCCACTCTGGAGGAGGGTTCAGCGTCGAGCTCTGTAATGCGTGTGAGATTGTACAAGAGTGATGACTGCAGAGGGCGTTGGCGGCGTTTACTGGATGTGCAGGTTGGCTCGGTGGATGACAATGGAAGTGGTGGTGGGTATGCATACCGTGCTTCCAAGTCTGCCCTTAATAATATCAACAAATCAATGTCCATCGATTTAAATGACAGGGGAATCACTTGCGTACTTTTGCATCCCGGCTGGGTAAGGACTGCCATGACTCAGGGAAGAGGTCTCATCGACACCGACCAATGTGTCGAAGGCCTCATCCAGGTAATGGAGGGTGAGGCAGGCCCTCTGAATGGCTGCTGGTATGACTACAAGTTCGAGGCTATCCCTTGGTAGAGCTACTGTGACTCATGATACACGACTGATCTGCTAGCTTACAGGATTGACTGCCATAGTCTATCTCAATGAGGACGGCACTTTATTTTTCATATCGACATTCCAAACTTTGCTCCTGAATTCGAAGAACAGTTCCAAGGTACACAGCTTTTACATGACCACCTTCGTTATCATTTTTGTTTGGCAGGGTTGTACTTGTGCACTCATATCATTTCGATTATTTTTGCATGTTGGTCTGTAATAGACGTATCTCCCGTGCACCATGATATATCTGCATCTTTCCCTTTGTATGTGATCGGATATACAGGATAGTGCCTTATTCAATTGAATAGGACCTATTGTGATTCTGTGCGCTTTATGTGAAATATGGTGATAAGGCAACCATGATAAAAGCTCACTTTACCTCATGCCAACAGCTCAAAACATACATCTTGCAATTTAGAAGTGGCGATGTGGAGGTTGAGGGGAGCGCGACAGCTTTGTCGCCTGCAACGATTCGGACAGGTCACTGTCCCCGTGTCTCGGACTTAAGGGTGTCACGACGGGTGCCCGGTCACGTTTCGGCATTTATTTAGCGTAATTTCTTTTATAAATTTCATCGCAATTTCCATATTTAACATATTTCTAAAAAAAATTGTTATGTATATAATTCATACTGACCGACCAACACCTATAGAAGCATATACCACTATGAAATATAATTAGTTTAGCGAGTGACCAAAGAATCGGAACCTCCCTATTACCTCTAAGACGTGCTACCCCCCAGATTTGGGGGGTGAGACACACTTCTGGGCGTACGGGCTTTGGGCGGCACGTACTTGCCCCCCACGGTGTTGTGAGTGAACAAGGGGAGTACAAAGGTACATTGGATCATGCACCAGCCTTCATGAGGGGTGGGGATGGAGAAATTCCGAAAAGAATTATCACAAATCGAGATAGTAAATTATTAGGCAGTGGCGGAGGTGCACACGTGGGAGGGGCGATGATGTGATGGACACGTCGGTAAGTGGACATGCATCCCATCGAATCGGGGGAGGGGGGGACCGCTTGGGAGGTAGGCGATAATGCCTTTGACACTCTGAGGTCGGGTTAGCTATGGTTGGGGAAGAGGGGGTGAGATTAATCGGGTGTGAGGTGGTCCACGCTTGATGGGGAGCGATTTCCCATCCTGAGGGAAAAAACAATTGGCACGTCATAGAGATATGGTGCAGCCCCTCGGTGATGAAGAAAGATGGATCGGAATTTTGCAAATACAATCTCTCCAAGTCTAATTCAGTTGAGGTTAGGGGTGGAGAAGGGGGGTGAAGCAAGTTTTGAGGTGTAGGGGTTGCACCATATCTCTAAGACGTGCTACCCCCCAGATTTGGGGGGTGAGACACACTTCTGGGCGTACGGGCTTTGGGCGGCACGTACTTGCCCCCCACGGTGTTGTGAGTGAACAAGGGGAGTACAAAGGTACATTGGATCATGCACCAGCCTTCATGAGGGGTGGGGATGGAGAAATTCCGAAAAGAATTATCACAAATCGAGATAGTAAATTATTAGGCAGTGGCGGAGGTGCACACGTGGGAGGGGCGATGATGTGATGGACACGTCGGTAAGTGGACATGCATCCCATCGAATCGGGGGAGGGGGGAGGGGGGTGGACCGCTTGGGAGGTAGGCGAGAATGCCTTTGACACTCTGAGGTCGGGTTAGCTATGGTTGGGGAAGAGGGGGTGAGATTAATCGGGTGTGAGGTGGTCCACGCTTGATGGGGAGCGATTTCCCACCTGAGGGAAAAAACAATTGGCACGTCATAGAGATATGGTGCAGCCCCTCGGTGATGAAGAAAGATGGATCGGAATTTTGCAAATACAATCTCTCCAAGTCTAATTCAGTTGAGGTTAGGGGTGGAGAAGGGGGGTGAAGCAAGTTTTGAGGTGTAGGGGTTGCACCATATCTCTAAGACGTGCTACCCCCCAGATTTGGGGGGTGAGACACACTTCTGGGCGTACGGGCTTTGGGCGGCACGTACTTGCCCCCCACGGTGTTGTGAGTGAACAAGGGGAGTACAAAGGTACATTGGATCATGCACCAGCCTTCATGAGGGGTGGGGATGGAGAAATTCCGAAAAGAATTATCGCAAATCGAGATAGTAAATTATTAGGCAGTGGCGAAGGTGCACACGTGGGAGGGGCGATGATGTGATGGACACGTCGGTAAGTGGACATGCATCCCATCGAATCGGGGGAGGGGGGAGGGGGGTGGACCGCTTGGGAGGTAGGCGAGAATGCCTTTGACACTCTGAGGTCGGGTTAGCTATGGTTGGGGAAGAGGGGGTGAGATTAATCGGGTGTGAGGTGGTCCACGCTTGATGGGGAGCGATTTCCCACCTGAGGGAAAAAACAATTGGCACGTCATAGAGTTACTGTAAAGAGCTACTCTTGTCCCCAGAGCTTATGGACGAAAATAGACTTTTAGGGTTTGTAACTCTGTGGGGTCCATAAGCCCCTTCTCCGAGCCTCTTCCATCAACTGTAATGTAACGTCGACCCTCGCGTGTCGCAGGCCGCGCAGCGGCCGCGCTCGGAGAAACTCTGGGAACAAGAGTATGTAAAGAGCAGGCGAGGGGTTGCCTGAGGCAAGAGGTCACAGGTTCGGGGGTTCCCAAACCTGCGAGCAGCTTCTCGCCGCGAGAGCTCGAAGGAATTTCAAATACAACCATTCGATTGGTCGACACTCATCAGTCCAGACTCCGAATGTAACCACTAACCAGTTGTATTTGGGGTTTTGGGCGCACCTTTTCCTAAATCCTCAAAAACAAAATATTGAAGGGATGAACTGTCGAAGAAAATGAGAGGATTCTACTCCACCCAACTTCAGAACAGCTGAATTAAGCGTATCCACATGCGATAGAGAGAGCAAGACTGTCTGTGAAGGTAGACATGTCAAGTACGCGCGACTTCTGTTGACAGGTTGAAGGAGAATCAAAAGGCAATCAAGTGGTTCCTTAGACACGACAACACCCTGAAGGTTGACGGGCAAGTATTTGAAGCAACATGGACTTCGGAATTTTCGCTGCTCTGGACACGATTTTTGAGCCAGACCAGCAGGTCTGTTATATTTTTCCAGCTTACGCAGTACTGCCTCCTCCACGCGCGATCGCAAAACCGACTTTGTTGCAAACCATCCCGCGATGCTAGCTATTAGAACGTTTCAGGTGTCGCTTTACGAGGTCTTCGTTGTTTCTGTTTTCTTCATGTGCATACCCGTCACGTCATCAGCTGCCTTAAAATTCTCCGTGCCTTACTGCCTTGGTTATGTGTTTGTTGGCAAATAGCTTTGTGAGTTTGTTTGTCCAACGTTAGGTTTATGCGCTTGTGTTTTCTCCTGCCTTTGTCTGTGTGTTTTTCTGTACCGTTGTTATTACTCCAACCGCTTCAGTTTATCTGCTAACTCTTGTTGCGATAACATTATTGTGTTCCTGAGCGCAGCACGTTGTGGCTCAAGTCGATGAGGAGCTCAAGCGTCCCGAAGTCATTCCAGCAACCGCGCCAGCTGGATACGATTGGGCTGGCGGCACCTTGCAGATCTGTGTCTCGAACCCGAAAAAAGCTGGCAGCGGTCTCGACTCGCACATCGTATACTTTGTACGAAGCTGGAATACGCTCACCCAGTGCGTTCCCAATTAGGGTGGGCGCACTGGTCGTTGCCAGCTTGTTGCCTTTCCCTGGAGCAATACCTCCAACGGTCCAGCCTTTTCTCTGGACTATTTGCAGACTGCCTTCTTTACCCTATCACTTGCAGCGTAATGTATAAGTCCTGTAGTTCAAGGTTTCAGGTTGCCGGCCCCGGCAAAATATGCTTTACAGAACGAGTGTTGCAATTAGTTGCTGGCACCGGCAATGTATTTTACAGAGTAAGGCTTGCCCTGCTCAGGTTGGGTTTGACGCCTCCCGAAACTTATTTTCAAACCTGTTTTCTATGCTACACGTCCGAGCTGCGGACCGCTTGAAGCAAGTTGCCTTGAAGACCACTTGCTGTAGTCATCTGTTGTGCGTAGACGTGCCAATATGTTCGCTTTGTCGCCTGTATTGTCGCCGTAGGCTTGTATTGTAGCTGTTGCTCGAGGGATGCGGCACTCCTTCCGCCGTAGGGATTTTCGCACAGTTTTCCCTCCCACTTTCTGGTGGCTTGGAGCACCGACCGTCCCTTCCATTTTGCACGACGCCTTGCAGGTACAAGTTCCGGCAAAACCTCGTCCAGCGCCGATATGGAGATTTCGAGTGGATTCGTAAAAAGTTATGCGAAGCCAACCCCGGTACCTCAGCCTTGTGCCTTGGCTTTCCTTTTCGTAGTGCCTGCTACGATCGCAGCTTCCGGCACAGGTGGATACGTATATCGCGTGATATTCCTGGATCTTTCAACCTGTGCTTCCTTGCTGTGACGCCGTCGATACGAGCACTTGGGAGTTTTCCTGTGGCTGTGGCCGACTGCGGTGTCGAAACCCTAACGCATTCCGAGAAAACTGTGGCTGTGTGCCACAGCAGCTAGGCAAAGGCTTGAGCACGTCTTTGCGTTCTGCAGGCATCATAATTCCCCCGCTGCCTCCGAAGAGTATGGTGGCACAAGACGATCCCAGCCATGCAGCCGTCCAAGAAAGGATGGCTCAGCTTGATGTATTCTTCTCTCAGGTGGCACTGCGGCCCCTCAACGGCCTTCCCTGCTCACTGACTGCGGCCCCTCAACGGCCTTTCCTGCTCACTGACTGCGCCTCAACGGCCTTCCCTGCTCACTGACTGCGGCCCCTCAACGGCCTTCCCTGCTCACTGACTGCGGCCCCTCAACGGCCTTCCCTGCTCACTGACTGCGGCCCCTCAACGGCCTTCCCTGCTTTTGGCAGTCATCAACATCACGAACCCTCTTTTGGTAGTGTTGCTTCTTCCACCTTTACGGGGCATCTCCAAGGTACCTTCACAGGGTCTTGGTGTGCCATGGAGATGCCCTGGCGTTTGCGTTTGGCGTTTGTGCCTTCGAGGTTTGGCGCTATGACCTATGTTTTGGTGTTCTGCATCTTCAAGGGGACTCTTTCGGGACTCTATGGTGCTCCGCACGTTCGAGTGTTAGTATCTTTGCCACAGACCTCGGCACGCACTCAGAAGAAGTGGATGGATCTCACTCAGGTGGTGGCGCACCCGCTGCTGCGCCTTGACCCCACACTCCAGAGGTGGCTGGAGTCGAGCAAAGCCGAGGTGACCCCCTCCATCTCTTTTGCGTGGGAAGGGATAGATAGCTCAGGCGACCCAGCAGACGAGTGGTGAGGATGCCTCGTCCCATCCCTCGAGCAGGAATGATGGGGTCTTCCGTTCAAACACCATTCAATCATGTACCCATTATTTCGTGCCACCCACCACTTGAGCATCAGCCAACTTGAGCACGTCGTTTGGGAACGGTCCAACTCTGCCGCTCCAAACCCACAAGTCGGAGGAGGAGTGCCCCGAGAGCTCAAAGCCTCCGTGGGGAGGAGCCTCCTTGCATATCAGTCCCCTGTTCCATGTGACCCCCCACAAATCAAGGCCCCCCACAAGCAGAAGCCCGCCTTCAGTTCAAGACCCCCTCTGAGGAGGGTGCCACCCCGGAGTCCGATCCCCCGCGCCGGACCTTACCCACTCGCAATGTGAGCTCCCCAGGAGACGCCTCTCTGCAGCTTGAGCATCTGGTGGAGGAGAATCCCCATGCTTCGAAACCTTGCACTGGGGATCCCTATCTTCACTTTGGAGCCTCGCTGCCTCGGGGTTGGACGAGCGCCAGTGCGGACATATGAGGTGCCGGCGAGGCAAGTGTTGCAAGTCTCTGTTTCTGAGTGCATCGTGCGGCAGTGGAGTGAGATGACCAGGGTCAAGTGATGGGAACGGGGCTTGAACTGCAGATGTCCAGCTGGTATGAGCGGGGCGCCATCGGTGACAGCCTTAGTCTAGTGGGTGGTCTAGTAGGTAAGCTGCTCTTCATCTTCATCCTGGATGCATTCCTCTCCCGGCGAAAAGTCTTCAGCGATGTCAGTCCTCCTCCGATGCATTCCTCTCGTGAAAAGTCTTCAGCGAGCTCCGGTCCTCCTCCGATGCATTCCTCTCCCGGCGAAAAGTTCTTCAGCGAATGTCAAAGTCCCTCTCCATTGTCCTCTCTTGGCGAAAAGTCTTCCGCGATGTCAGTCCTCCTCCCATCACATTCTCTCCCGGCGAAAAGTCTTCAGAATGTCCCAGTCCTCCTCCGATACACATTCCTCTCCCGGCGAAAAGTCTTCAGCGATGTCAGTCTCCTCCGATGCATTCCTCTCCCGGCGAAAAGTCTTCAGCGATGTCAGTCCTCCTCCGATGCATTCCTCTCCCGGCGAGGTTCTTCAGCGATGTCCGATCTCCTCCGATGCATTCCTCTCCCGGCGAAAAGTCTTCAACGATGTCAGTCCTCCTCCGATGCCTTCCTCTCCCGGCGAAAAGTCTTCAGCGATGTCAGTCCTCCTCCGATACCTTCCTCTCCCGGCGAAAAGTCTTCAGCGATGTCAGTCCTCCTCCGATGCCTTCTCTCCGGCGAAAAGTCTTCAGCCGATGTCAGTCCTCCTCCGATGCATTCCTCTCCGGCGAAAAGTCTTCCAGCGATGTGCAGTCCTCCTCCGATGCCTTCCTCTCCCGGCGAAAAGTCTTCAGTGTCAGTCCTCCTCCGATGCATTCCTCTCCCGGCGAAAAGTCTTCAGCGATGTCAGTCCTCCTCCGATGCATTCTTCTCCCGGCGAAAAGTCTTCAGCGATGTCAGTCCTCCTCCGTGCATTCCTCTCCCGGCGAAAAGTCTTTAGCGATGTCAGAGTCCTCCTCCGATGCATTCCTCTCCGGCGAAAAGTCTTAGCGATGTCAGTCCTCCTCCGATGCATTCCCCTCTCGGCGTCTTCGAGATGTCGGTCACTCCTCCGATACTGCCTTCCTCTCCCGGCGAAAAGTCTTCAGCGATGTCAGTCCTCCTCCGATGCCTTCCTCTCCCGGCGAAAGTCTTCGGCGATGTCAGTCCTCCTCCGATGCATTCCTCTCCCGGCGAAAGTCTTCAGCGATGTCAGTCCTCCTCCGATGTAGGCGCGCTCGCTCGAACTCGAGTGGCGACACGTGAGTTGGCTTTCTATTTGAGAATATACACTATGGTTGTCATCCATCACAGTTTGAAGTGAACGGTCTAAGCGGATGAAACATCGCGGACACCTTCTGTCTGCGTGCTTACTTGTACTTGCAGAATGTGTAAAATTACCGGGAAAATACAGAAAGTATAAAGCTCGTAAGTTCTTGATCCAAATGACAAACATCTGTGAAACTTGCGGCTGCGATTTGCACCATGTAGCACCCCCTTGTGCATGGCTCCTGACCAATGAGGCTTTGGGCCAAGCGGCTAGGGAGCTAGGCCTAGGAGTGAGGACATGTGCATGGATGTAGTGCTTGACTGCTGGAGAGGGTTCTGGCACAGATTTTGTCGCAGGTGAGGTGTTCGATCCTCCCCCAAAAGGCATCGAAAGCGAAATGGCGGCAACACTCCAAGACGACCGCCTCCCATTTCAAATCAAGGCCTTCCAGAAGCTGTTTGTAGAGCTCTCATGTGAGCCCCCCTACCAGACCCTCCCATTTCAAATCAAGGCCTTCCAGAAGATGTTT
>LGRX02002360.1:0-33804 GCA_001247695.2 Cymbomonas tetramitiformis
GACCGCGTTGCAGTACACCGTGGACGAAACCGGGGGCGGCGTCACGCGCGACGGATTCGAAGTGCGCCAGCTGACCAGCAAAACTACCAGACCGGTGTGTAAGGCGCCGAAACCCGTGGACGGCAGTCGGTCGATGTGCGAGCACGAAAGGATGCGATGCATCGCCGAGCGCGTGGTGGTGCTCTTCCTGTGGTCGGACGCGAGACGCAAGCTGGAGACGCAGATCGGGATGAGGCACAGTCGCGTCGCGTATCGACACATGGCGGCTTACATTAGGACGCGCACTCAATCGGGCTTGCCGATCGTGCTCACCGATCTGCAGAATTTGTTTGTGACGGAGATGCATCGCACCGACGGTTGGATGTGCGGCAACGCCAAGCCGCATAGCGGTCGTTTGCGGTTTTTGGTGCAACAATGCATGCAGGTTCAACGGTTGATGCAGATGCCTCGCGTTCGCGCGCAGCTACAGTCGCCCATATTCCAGCTAGGTATGGCGCTGCAGCACGAATATTTTTCTATAGCCACGCTGTACATAATGCGAGACGGCATGCGTAACGACAAGGAGGCTGTGATCGTCAAAAAGGACGCGTATCTCAACAAATATCTACCGAACCTGAACAATCTCGTCGTATTTGGGTTTCGCAAGCCTCGATTTTCGCATGCCACCGCCTGCGTGCGCATGGCGTTATGTTTGGGTTTGAATTGAGGAGGTGCCGAAATAACTAACGCAGCGGTGGGTGCGATCGGCCGAAGGATGCGTGTATCAAAACGTGTTGTGGATTTAGTTTGAACCACGCCACCTAAAACGTATATATACACTTTCACACGCGCGTGCCCATACCCGTTTGAAATCTCGTAATACGCGCATGCGCACCATGCATCGCGCGCTCTTAGCAGATTGCAAAATCATCAACGATATCGTGTACTGCAGAGAGTACAACGATCCGGACGAATCGGAGATACGCGCAATCGTCGGTGTGTTTCTGCTTTTAAGTCTGTGCCTCATGACCGGTATTTTGTGCAGCGAAACCTGCGGTCGCACTTCGTATTACCGTCGCACGCCTTCCGTAAGCGGCGCGGCCGCAGGCGATGCGACGTGACAGCACCGCGGTCGAAGCTGGATGTAACAGGGGGGGGGGGCGACGCGCGTTTCGGTGGTCGCGCACTCGATGCGCGCGCGTATGACGAGCTTTGGCCAGGCGGTCCACAATTTTGGTTAGTGCTGCTTGTCCGCTCGGGTTACAGCACCGCTGTAGGTTAAGTTGTGTATAAATGGATAGGTGGACAAATACAGTAACGTTTAATAAAATTATTAATTTAGCGTACAAAGCATTATGTCTGTACAGTTTCATCCAGCACGTAAGTATATTGCGCATACGGCCCTGGTAAAAAATGCGATCGCCTATGAGATGGCGGCGTCGCGTATCTATAGCTTAAAATAGTGATCGCGCGCGCCGTTTTTCGGCGAGTCGAAGTCTGCACGAATTCAATATAAGTACAAAAGTAATCTACATCTTCGACTGAGTCTGTAAACATGTCCATAACAATGAGTATGCCTGGTGTTGTTAAGTATGAGAATTATCCGAAAGAGTCGTCGGGTGATGATTCGTGCGATGTATGCGCTATCTGTCGTGATTGCCTTTATGATCCGTTCGTAGATGGGAATATGACAGGCGCATTTAAACTACGGTGTTCACACACAATTCATTTACATTGTCTCAAGGAGTTTGTCGAACACAACCATCGAAAAACAAGCTGTGTATGTCCCTTATGTCGAGTGCCAATTCCTCGAGAGGCACAAGAAAACATCGCCAAAATCGTGCTTACCCTGGACTGGTATGCCGTGAAGAATCTTTGCGTAGTATTCGGAGTTAATGATGCACGATGCAAGAAATTTCTAGATGGATATTTGAAAAACAAAATCCCGGACTTCTTCGCCGTCAAGAAACTTTGCCAAGTATTCGGAGTTGATAATCCGAAATGCCACACAGTGTTCGAAGCACATTTGGATCGACAAATCCCAGGCTTATATGGGGTCAATTCGCTACGCGAATATTTCGGAGATGAAGATCAGCGATCAGGCAGATTGCTCGCCAAATATTTGCGTAGTCTCGAGTAAGGAGGGCTGTGAACAATCAACATACATATAGTTACGCTTGTTCTTCACGATTTCATGTTTTCCAATACACGGGTGCCCGAACGACAGAACCAACTGCCAGAGTTGGTTCGCCGACGACGTGCTGGAGTATTACGTACTCTAAATGAGTTGGTTGTGCCGGTATCGAACCGAGAACCCCCTCGAAAACCCACAACCCACAACTTCACACTAGAAAAGGAAAAAAAAACCCACAATCAATCCCACGATTTACTGCATAAGTACGCACACCAAAGTATACACACAACCAACCTTATGCTCGCATGCACGTTCATCGCAACTACACCAATTCAAAACAATACGCAATCACCGTTATCATCAGCGTGCAAAACCAATCGAATACTGAAAAACTCACGCGCAGCTACGTAGGGGGTCTATGTAAGGTGGGTATCTCTACATTGATGTATATCTCCACCTTTCTGTTTTCTACTTTTGCGACCGTGTTTTTTTTAACGCGATCCAAAATCTCAAACGCGTTTCGGTGGTCGCGCACTCGATACGCGCGCGTATGGCGAGCTTTGACCAGGCGGTCCGCAATTTCGGTTAGTGCCGCCTGTCTTGTCGGGTAACAGTACCGCTGAAGGTTAAGATGTATATATATATATATATGTACATGGATGGATAGGTGGACGAATACATTAACGTTTAAGATTTTTAATAATTTAGCGTACAAAGCATCATGTCTGTACAGTTTCAGCCAGCACGTAAATATAATGCGCATACGGCCCTGATAAAAAATGCGATCGCGTATGAGATGGAGGGTTTTACTGAAAAACCAAAAATAAACGTACTGGTCGCCGACGTCAAAGTCCGTGACACGAACGGTGATTTTTATGAGCTTTCTGAAACTTTTTTTACATACAGCATGGTTGGTGTACAATTACAACACGATAAATGGTATTTTTACGACATTTACGACCTAATATGCGAGGATATAGAGCATTTAATTTTCATTGCATCCGACCAGCATACACTTCGCACCGCTGATTACGGAGTGCGAGTTCTAGAGCACGCAGGTAAACCCTTTGCCGAAAAGCTTGTGTGGGAAAACGTAAAAAATACATGTTCCGCAAAACTGTACAGCTGGCTTACTAAAAGGTACCCTGAAACACCTGAAGCTGCGGGACACGCCTTATTTTGCACGCGCTCGTTGGAACTAACCCTCGCCAAACCCGAGAACCAAATATACGTAGAAACTGTTCATACGTTCAAAAAAATTTCGAACGTTCTCCAAAACAATATGATACGCGAGTTCGATCAAAGCGACAGTAGCTACATGACACGTATAAAAGGCAAATGCGCTGTGACTTTCATAGCTCACCGCCACTACGGAGTTCATTACGCGGGTGACGAAACGTTTTATGTAGACCTTCACCACTACGGAGTTGTCGCAGTCACAGATAAAAAAGGAGATGATGCATTGAAGCAAAACAAAAAAAAGGAAGAAGAAAAACAAATACAAATTAAAAATGCAAACGAAAGGCAACCTGTAAAATTTGTGGAGTCGACGTCTCAGCGTGTGACACTTGAATTGTGCTTGGACGTGGATGTCAAGTACGAGTTACCTTGGGGGTTAGTACAAGTGCTGCGTTCCGGCAACTTCACCGTAAGTATACAACCCGGTGATACCAAGGATGTGCAATGCAGGATTTACATTGAAGAAAATAACGAACAAATTTGCAGCATCGTTTAGCCACACACAAACCGAGCGGTATATAGATATTGAATCATGCGGTTGTCCCAACCGTTATCATCAGCGTGCAAAACCAATCGAATACTGAAAAACTTACGCGCAGCTAGGAGACAACGTTACGCAAGTGACGTAAAGTTGAACAAGCTTTCATTTACATCATGCGTTCGGTTATTTTCGTCCATAACGATGGCTTCGGTGCCACCGAACAGTATGGAAATGCGCGTGGCGCGGCTTGCGACAATAAAATACGCGTTGGTCCCCACCCACATCAGCAGCACGGCATACAACCCGCGCATCGTCGCGAACCGGCCTTGCTACGTGATCGCGCAACTGCAGTGTAAGTATACGCGCATCCCCACGCCGTACAAATGGACGGTGTGTAATTTTCGCCCTTACAATCGTTTAAATAAATCACTTCAACACACGACGCGATCTAACCGTATATGCTGCGCTCAATTTTCTTACGTATATTCAAAGGTAGCGCGTCCTTTATGTCGTTGTGCTCCGGGTCCCACGCCAGCATCACATGTACGCGATCGTGGTGCACGCGACATGCTAGGTCGCGTGACGGTCGACCTCGTTTTTGGTTCGTATCATGTTTCGATACGCTACCGGACTCGTATCTCGTACAAAAATGCGGCCACTCGCGTGAGACGTAGAACTCAGGTCGCAGAAATGGAGATTGTCGACGTGGTCAGAAAAACATCAATCCCACTTTGCCATCACAACGAGGGATTTTATGTGCCGGGTAAAAGCCACAAAGCTAATATTTTGCTCATCACGATTCTCTGGTGCGAGCAGATCCGAATGAACGGCACAGTGGTCGTACTCGAAACCCTTGACCTGGTGAACCGTAGTCACCGCTGCCATGTCGTTCACATCAGCGAGTCGAACGCTGCGCTCGCGCAGCATTTGGCACACGGTATCGAGCTCTCTCGATCTCGCCAGCTCTTGAGCGTACTTGGCCATCGGCGTCACCATCGAATCGTCTTTTGCTGCAATCGCGAGTTGTTGCGCCAAAGTATCACCACGCACGACACGCATGTCGGGATAGCGCATCGCCACCCCGATCACATTTTTGTTGCAACGACATATAACAAGGGTTTTCGCGTGCACGAGCTCATCTTTCCAATAGACCTCCGATGTATCATCGACGGCGCGATACGAATACATGCGGCGCTCGAACCTCTCTTCGACGAACCTGACCGTGAAGCTGTCAAGACGCCATGTGCCATACCACTCGATCGCGTTTGACAGCGCCGGTGCATTCTCTTGTTCCAAGTGGCAGTCAGTGCACGGTGGGTCGTCTTGAAAGTTGTTGATTGCCTGCATGGGATCACCAACTAACACGACGGGTTTGCTTGTTTGAGAGAGAAGACGCTGCTCCTGCGCTGAAATGAGATCCTGCATCTCGTCCACCAGTATGACATCATACGCGTCGAGCTTGGCGCGGAGAGAACATCGTTGGTCGCACACATATCGACATGCCGCATGCGTCATGCAACTTTGGACAATCTTCTGTACGGGATACGACGTGAACTTGCCGTCCCAGTCGCACCCTTTCAATGCCAATCTCCGATGTCGCTTGCAAATATTCGCATGAGCGCGGGGGTGTCTGAAACGGAAATCGATGATGTTCGACGATCGACGACCGCCTCCGTTTTTACCAAATTTGAATTTTGCAGATTTCGGCCAAAATCGGTTGCACAGTTCCCAGTCGGACCACTTTTGCATAAGTTCGGGGCGGGAACACGCATCGTAACATAAGCTATCCAACGTTCTTGCATCTGCAGTGAGCCCAGCTTGCTGAATTCGGTGATGCATCGTTTCCTGCGTTCCCTTGTTGAAGGTGATTACCAGCGCGCGCTTCTGCCAGCGACGCATCATTTCGATGATCCCAGTCGTCTTTCCGGCGCCAGGAGGGGCTGACACGACGATGCGAGGCGCGGTCGGAAAGCGGTACATAAAGTTGCGATGCCAGCGATCGATCTCGGGGCGCCCCGCTTCGCTGAGTACCCTTACAGGCGTGTCAATCGTGGCGGCTTGCCGAAAAGTCGGCGCGCCATCCCATCGCTTCAATGGCCATGTGCGACCAAAAAACTTATCGAGCATGCGCCGCGCCTCCGCGTCAATAGTTTTGAGCATGCGTACGTACTTACGCTCTCCGTTCGTCTCGATATCGACCACGTCGTCGCTTGCTGTCTGGTAAATGTTTCCGTCGTTGCAGTGAAAGAGAACTCGGCAGTCGGCGTCGGAGTTGTACGTTTCATGAAAACGATCGGAACAAAACCAAATGCCTTCGGCATACTGATATTTCATGATGTCCTCCTCCGTTGCGTCAAAAATCCAGGTCGCGAAGGTTACACCTGCATTTCGGTCTGCGTACTCCTCCCCGGTCATTGGCGAGTGTTGCAGCTCCACCATCATGTTTGCCTCCCCGTCGCCCAGGTCACGTGGCCGCCGAATATCGTTTCCAACCCCATAAACCTCTCGCCGCCCTGGATACGCGATTTCGCCCAACACTTGCCACCCAGTGTGCCACGCCGTCGCAGGGCCCGATGGAAAATGGGGGGCGACATCGTTGTCGCGACAAGCAGGCTGCGGTGCGCATTCGCTGCAATTGCCATTCCTCTCCTTGTGACGAAAATGCGCGATCGTTGTCGCCGAAGATCGTACGAAACTAACCGGTTGTTGACACGAGCAGCAGAAAAAATCGGTATCGTTCGAAGCCGATGATGCCTCGACCACCAACCCTCCGCGTGTAAATGCAAACTTGGGCATGTTTGGATTGTTGTGGGTCAAATTGAATAAGCCTAAATAACGTGTTACGAAATACAACCCGCAAACACAGCGTACAACCCGCGCATCGTCGCGAACCGGCCTTGCTACGTGATCGCGCAACTGCAGTGTATGTATACGCGCATCCCCACGCCGTACAAATGGACGGTGTGTAATTTTCGCCCTTACAATCGTTTAAATAAATCACTTCAACACACGACGCGATCTAACCGTATATGCTGCGCTCAATTTTCTTACGTATATTCAAAGGTAGCGCGTCCTTTATGTCGTTGTGCTCCGGGTCCCACGCCAGCATCACGTGTGCGCGATCGTGGTGCACGCGAGCGCGCGTCGTCCCGACAGTAAACGCTGCCTTGCGATACATCAGCAGATCGTCCATGAAGTGAGTCCTTCGAGGCTGCAGCACCTCGCACAGAAGCGCCCGCGACAATGCACGGAAGACATTGCGAAGCATCATGCGGCCAGTGACAATCCATTGAAATTATCAAGCTCTGCATTCACAACTTCCTCGTCGCTCTCCCATCCTTCTGAACCAACTATATCTTCGCTGTTGCTACCCCATTCTTTCAGATCCAAATCTCCTAAACGCGACATCGTGCTGGTTCCACGCGAAGTCTCCGAAAGAATATCGCCTTCGTCGTCTTCAATGTCGATCGATTCTAGTTCGATTTTTTCTCCTAGGAGCACGTGTCTGATAAATTGCTCCATCATGGGGTTATCCTTGGATGAGAATAACATACCTTTATCAGGGTGGTATGATGAATTTATTCCCTGTAACGCAAGTCGTTTTATTATGTTCCGCAACTTTTTTCCGCTCACTATTTTAGGAAGCGTCTTTACCAGCATTTTCTTAGGTTTTATTTTATTACGTGGATGCGCTGTCTGCAATGCCTTCTTTTCAATTGTTTCTTTGTAAGGTGGACCCTTGTTTGTTTTTGGCGTATATAAAATCGAAACAGACATACTAACTGTGGTCCTCTCCCAACAATTGTATAGCTGAAATACACTAAAGAACGCGCCCTGTTCCAAATCGTATGGTCTCTTTACATGGTACTCTATATTTTGCGAGGTTATATATTTATACTGTTTGTATACTTAATCATGTCAAAAGACCGTGTGTAAGCTCGCTCGCAGAGCTGGTTGGGTTCACCCGCTAGCTCAGCCGACGCGATACGACCGAACACGTCGATCGTGCCGGATTGTGAGAACAGGGCCCAGTCGGGCAGGGTGTGACGCGCGCCGTCGTCCAACGTCACGACGCGCAGGACGACACGAGCCATCGATTTCGGTGTGGTATGCACCTGGTAGCCTACCACGCGCACCTCCACCGGCGTGTTATCGACGGAGCTGGTGCAATTGAAGCAGAACGCTGCCACGGTCAAACGTAGTCCCACCCTTCTACGACGTCGTACACCCTTCTATCTACGACGTCGAAAAGTGAATGCTTCGTCCGCGCGGCAAGTTGCGCCATGGCTGATTGCTATGCGGCTCACAGCGCCGTGGTGTGTTGCGGGTATGGGTGGTTCAATTGTTCCCTCGCGTTAATAATTACATTAAAGTGTACGAAAGTTTTTGTGCAAACGCCTCACGAGACCGGCAGCGCGATCTGGCGTGGCGCGGAGGGAAGCTCCGTATCATCCTCCAACACGAAATAGTTGACCGATGGCGGTACTGTGGTGGGCGCGGCGTTTGAAATTTTGTTGGGCGCAACGTCTTGCGGGTGTTCATCGGCCTTAGGCTCCCGCAAATACGCATCGAGCTCGTACTCCAGCGAGTGGGTATCGGCGTCGTGCTCCGCGCCGCCGTATAACGGCACTTCGCCGAGCGCCGTCATGGCCTGCCTTACGTCCGCCGACGCGTCGTTCAGGTCGCTCATCTGGTCGACCATTTTGTCGATGTCGGACGTCATGCCGTCGAAGTCGCCGAGGCCTCTGTGCGCCACCGCCGTCGCGTCCCTCAGTGCGCCCGTCGTGGCGCACACGTCGCGGTCAATTTGCAATCGGTCGATCATCTGTTCGCACGCGGCGTGCAACGCCTTGTGTTGCTTGAGTTTCATATCGTTTCGTTTTTGGGCTTTCAGAAGGTCCAGCGCGGCTGTGCGCAGATTTCGGCTCATGGCCTGTTTGATACGCGTCTCGTACTGCTGTCCGACCCGGTCCAGTTTGTTGATATCCACCATATGCAGATCGCGCTGCAGTTCGACACGGTTCAGGGCCACCTCCTTTTGACACGCCGGGTACATAAAATTCATGCACGTGTTCCATGCGATCCTGGCTCGTGAGGTGCACATTGCACCGCCAAAAGGATCTCAATACTGCGCGGAACCGCGCGTGCGTGTATATATATATATACACTTGCACTAACCGGATCACGAACACACGCGCGCGTACTCGGTCGTATATTGCAAAATGCCAAAGTTTGTATACCATCTTGGGTACGTCGTCCAAGCTCGCGAGGACTCGTGTTACAAGTACGACAACTACCGAAATAGCATTTTTGTGGGACCGGAACAACACGCAGGGAAGGTTTGTGATGTTGAAGATAAATCAGAACGCGAAGCACTCGACACCGCCTTTCAAATTTACAAATGTGATCACGTCACAGATACCTCCAAAAAAATTATACTTTACAGATACGCGAACCAAAGTTCGTCAGAAAACTTTAAGGTATTAAATTGTTACGGTACAGAATGGGCGATGAATTACGATGAGCTCCCGTATGACTTTTCGGAACGTAAAAGGCGGGCGCTGTGGTTGCTGCATCTGTGTCGATACAACGGGCGCTCTAGAGGCGCCATTGGGGATTGCAAGATACCGTTGACAAAAGAGCATTTTGTGGACACGTGCATGCCCAGCAGCGTTAATGCCAACGTTACGGTGTGGTGTATCGTCACGAAGGCAGTCGGAAAATACTGTATTTACGTCACCAAACGCGCGCCCATCGCACCAGCGTACGAAGTGACGTTGTTAGACAGCGACACCCATGCGCCCTCTGTTGATAATGTGATACTCTGGCGCGTGCAAAACGATGAAGGAAGGCGCGCTGACGCCGTGATCGCGTCTCTGACGCGCGCGACGTGGCGATGCGCAAGTCTTGACAGATTCGGTGTGTGGCACGATCGTGGCACGGTCGAGCGACGTCATAATCTTTTAATCGCACGATTACGAAAATTTCAAGACGCCATAAAGTTGATGTGTGACCGTTTAAATGCCGTGATAAATGTGATACCCCTTTAATCTGATAGCCCTACATCCTAATACCACACACACGTAAAAACAGTCGCCGACACGTACGATTTACCCTCCGGCATCACGCAGAGACGCGTCGCGATGGCGGACGACGGGATCACGGCGCGGACGCGCATCGCGCACGAAGCGCTTAACGTGGTCATTCATGTTTGTCACCGCTTGGTGCTTAACTCGCGACCGCACGTGCCGGTGGTGCACACGTATTGTCACAGACGGTCGCGCCTATCAAAGTACGACCAAATGTACGCGTGCATGCACGCGACGTACGTGCTGCAGAAAATCACGCGTCAAAGAGCCACACCCACGTCCGCGCACAGACGCTACAATTTCAACAGCATGGCATACGCGACGACTCGTACCGACTGCAAATTCATCACATGGTGCGAGTCCGGCGCGGACCGCGATACGTCGATCGGGTCGTCGGATACGGACACGGACGATGACGAGACGGAACGCGCGCACGCGGAGCTGATGCTGCGCAGCGTCGATTTTTTTCGTGAGGCGGTGCTCCTGACTCTGCATACACCTGAAACGTTAGAGAACCTGCACGTGTTGCACCTGATCAACATACCCGTCGAGGATCCCAACATAACGCGCGTGATAACGAAACTTCAAAACTGTAGGTACCTGAACGAACTCGTTTTGGACGGTGTACGTACGATCTCGACATCGGCGAACGGCCCGCCGGTGACGGCGAGCGCCACGATCGAGATGGCGTCGCTGCGCACGTTCGTCGCGCGCTGTTGCGGCCCAAGCATGTGGCCGATGATCAGCACGTACGCGCGTGCGAGCGCGTTGCACACGCTGCATCTGCAGGAAGTTCACGTTTTTTGGTGCGCCGGATGGGAGCTCGCCGCGTCCCTACGCGTGGTCCGTCTGGTGCGTCTCACGTCCAGCGACGTAGATTTATACCTGGCCGTGAAACGTTTACCGAAGCTCGCGGATTGCTCCATTATCAACTGCCTCGACGCGTTGCCCGCGTCGGATCTGTTCGATCGGTTTTTACCCGCGTGGAACCGTACGTCGCACGCCACGCTCACCGTATTACGCGTGGATGTGTACGTATCTTGGGCGCGTAATCCGACGTTGCGCGCCTTTATCCAAGAACACGATCCGTGCATGTATCGTCTGTGGTCGCGCTTCTACCATGCTTTTCGGTCAAACGTCGGATCGTTACATATGCGCCTTTGCACCGACATCTACACGATACGAACCACAAATAGCGAGTTTGGGTATGCGCAAAATCTGAACGACGTGATGGCTGATTTGGCGAGTGGCGCGCGCTGTTGCGACGCGATTGGTCTCACAAAAAAAAGGAAAATGGGTTAGACGGTCGATGTATGCTACTGTATGCCACCGTGGCGTTATGCATTGGGAGATGGCGTTGTCAAAGAAACTCGATACGCCACGCTGAACTTCGGCCTAGGTGGGTACAAATAACAGTCGCTGAAAGCATGTTTCATTTTTTTCAGAACCGACTGCAGCGATGCAGACACAACCACGTAACATCACGCCGCTGAATAACTCTGTGGCCACCGGTCGTCGCGCAACAGAAAATTTAGATGTGTACGTGACGCAGATGATCCAGTTAGCGCGTACGCTGGATAAAAACAGCGGTGAAACGAACGACGACATATTGCGCCGTAGTACCCGTGCGGACTGTCTCGCTGTGCATGTACTGTTACACGCAGCGATAGGAGATCGCATCACCAAATTTACGGACAACAAGCAGTACAAACGTACGCACATGTCTCTGATCGCGTACGTGCGAAATAAGTCAACTTCTTTATGCAAAAACTGCACCGCGCGCGACCTAAATAATTGCGCGCATCGCCAAATCAACAACGTGATTTTAGACGTGGTTAGTAAAAGCTCCACGTCCTTACAAAAAAACGTATTGCAATACGCGGAGCACTTGTACATACTGCACCTGTTTTTCGGCGACGACAAAGCTTTTTACCTCACACCTCGTGCAACCGTGGCCGAGGCGCTCGTCGCCAGATACACGCGATGCAAGTATCCGTGCGTCACGTTGAACGTCGCCTACGACGCGTCACGGCTGTCGAAGTTCGGACGTAAAGTGTACGATCTTATGGTCATGTACACGAACTCAGGCGATAACGTCGCAGACGCGTTGCCGGTAATCGCCGAGGGCTCCGAAACCACGCCGATAGAGACGCGCGATCAGTCGCGTGCGCGTCCGTGTAAACGCGTTCGATTCGCCGACAACGACACGCGTCCGAGTGAACCCGTCCACCTGGCCGACGCCGAAACGCGTACGCCGCAGAACACCGCGAGCGTCGCGACCACGATGGCCGGGAACGCACGATCCGAATTCCTCGACGGTTTTTTGGATCAAAAGTTGGACGCCCTGTTTGCCCAAAAATTCTCGGTCGTGGTGGAGACTTGTATTGCACGACTGCTCCACCACATGCGGACCGCGGATTGCGTAACTCAACAGGAGACTTTGGACCTAGCAAACGCGAACGCGTGCGCGCTAATCAAGCGAAGCCTTGAGGGACTTGCCCCCGGACGTGGATTGTAGTGTGGCTGATATCGCAGACTACCTGCGGGACCAACAGGGTTAGGGCCACGTAAACATGTACATGCAGTGCGCGTCCCCCGTTTGGGCAATTATAAATATGTATATACCTTCGTGTTCATAAATTTCGATGACAATGACGATAAACGCGCCGCGCTGTTCACGGACGCCCTGTGGTGCATGTCCCAGGCAGAGTAAAAAAAACCCCCGCTGATCGTGGTGTGATTTAGAATTCACCTAGCAAAGCCAACCATGTTCCTGTTTCGCAAGCTCGCCACGCTCTCGCTCGCGTACGTGATTGGCGCGCCTCGGGCGTGTATCGCGCAGATACCGCACGTGGTGCCCGAGGGGCACGTCGGTCTTTACTTTCGAGGCGGCAAATTGCTCGACGCGGTGGCCGAACCTGGCGTGCATGTGCACCTGCCGATCATTACGCGTTTGGTTAACGTGCAGGTTCGGGTGCAGACGGATGTTGTCCGAAACGTGCCGTGCGGCACGAAGGACGGTATCATGTCGGAGTTTGAGCGTGTGGAAGTTGTCAACACGCTACAAAAAGAGAAGGCCCATTCCATCGTCAAGGCTTACGGGGCGGACTACGACATTGTATGGATTCATGATAAAATCCATCACGAAATAAACAAATTTTGCTCCAACAAAACCCTCAGACAGGTGTACGTCGACGACTTCGCCACGCTCGACCGATCGCTGGAGTCCGCGCTGCAAAGCGATTTAGACAGATACGTGAACGGGGTCACCGTCATCGCGGTGCGCATGACAAAGCCTGTCATACCCGAAACGATCCGACGCAATTACGAGGCGATGGAGGAGCAGCGCACCGCGGCGCTCGTGGCGATGCGCACCCACGAAGTCGTGGAGCGTGAACTCGAAACAGAACGCGTGCGAGTCGTATCAACCGCGCGCAAGCACGCGGAGGAGGCGGAAATCAAATCCAGCACGGAGGCACGACGGGCGCGCCTTCAGGCCGAAACACGATCGTACGAAGATAAACTAACTGCAGACTCCAAGCGCTACGCGGTTGAGGAGGAAGCCGCGGCAAACCAGGCGCTGTTGACCGAACCGTATCTCCGTCTGCAAGCTACGCGCGTGTGGGAGCACAACACCAAAGCCTATTTCGGCGAGCGCATCCCCACGCTCATGATCGACCCCGTGCAACCCGCAAGCCCCGCCACCACAGCGTCCACCTGGTGGTCGCCGCGGGAACGCCAACAATAGAGAAGGCTCGTCGGTGCCACGTTCTGCTGCTACGACATAAAGTGCGAACGGCCAAGAACCGTCGTCGTCGTCGTCTACGCAGGCGGGCAAAAAGCTGTTTCGCTCCGAGGACGTGGGTGTCTGGGGCGATGGGCGCGCTTCGTGCCACTTTCAAGCGCGGTGAGCGCCCAATTTCAAAAAGCGCGCACGCAGGCCAATTGAAACATAGTAGCATCCTGAAGTGTCTTGCAATCGTAAAACTTCGGAGGGCGCGTGCACGGATTGTTTCAACGCGGAATGCTTGAGGGGATGCTTGCACGGAATGTTTGAGGGGACATACGAAGAAAAGCGCGTAGACGCAGTGTCGTATTAATTATATTAAAGAGTCCGTTTTATTGGCTGTCCTTATGCAGCGCGTACGCAAAGCCGGGGCCGTCGCGTTTTGTGCGACGCGGCATTACGTTGCACGGTAACCACTGTGCGCGCTTTATATAATCGTAGTTGCGTCAAACTGCGACTGCATGATTCGGCCCGCTCCAAATTAACGTCGCGCGCTTGTTTATGAAAAACCGCGCTTCTGGATGCACCGTTGCGATGCAAGTATGCAAATTTGTATGTTCGCACGCACCTCCGATCGAATGGTACGCCTTCGTTAGGCCTAGAGGCACTTCCGTGTATGAGCATGCCGGAGAAAGCCATAATCGATACGGATAAAGCGTCGCGCCTCCAAAACAGGATTTCACCTGCAGCGTGCGGTTGGTCGCGTTTATCATCGCGGTCAATTTGGCGCGTCCCTGCGGGGATCCGATTATGCCATGCGGCCATTCACCGTTCATCAACACCAACGGGTAGGTGTCATAGTAATTGTAGTAAACGCGGTTCCCATCGGCCTCTTTATACAACCCATGACCGCAAATTATATCGTTTCGAAACGCGAAGGCATTTCGATTGTAATCCAAATGTATGGCACGTAGCATATCGGGTTCCAACGTCGTCGAAGTATCCAAATCCGCTACCATCACATGTGATACAGACCCTGCTACGTCACGGGAAACCAACATACGTAAATGGTTTCGCAGTTGCGCAATACGTCGAATACGATGATCTATTGCGTCCTTCGACAACTCCGGTTCCTCATACACGTGTAAGCAGCTTACTGTCTTCAGACTGGTTCTCAAGGTCTTCGATGCCTGGGGACCGTGCATTATGTATATTTTGGTTACGAAGGACAACTCGCAGTACGCTTGCAAAGTTTGTAACACCTTGTTCTGCATATTATCTCTGACCATGCCAACGATAGCTACAGTGCAGTCGATTTTTTTGGCGTTATTGGTTTTGACATAGCAATCTATTTGTTTCGTCACGCCAAAATATGTGACGTGCATTATGATTGCCAATACCCAAAGCCGGAGAAGCGTACGCCGATTGCAAATCGTGTTACGCATGCCTGTGCTTCAGTTCTACGGTATATGGCGTACCGCGGAACACAATAAAATCGAGGCGTCTAAACTCCGGTGAACACTAGACGAGCTGCGGGCGGAGACCCCGGTCACCGTATCCACGATGACAACTTCGCAAATACAACGGTATATATTTATATATATATATATGTATATGTATATTTATACATGCAGCTCGTTTTGCCTATTACCAAAATTGTATCACTCTATCAATACGAACGTTAAATCGTGTGGAATTTTTATTTGTGTATTTCGAAGCATCGCCGCGCGCGGTACCGAGAAATAAAGCCCGAGCACTTAGGCGCAGGAACGCGGGCACGCGCGGCAGGTTTGCGGTTGTAAACACGCATGCCTGGTACGTGCGTATAGATACGTTATCTCGTTAGACCTCGACAGGACACACGAGCATACGCATGTCGGTTGTTGAAGCTTTTCTCGCCGGAGTCCAGACTAAGACTTCGGCGAGTTCGTACAGATGCCGCAACTGCCTGCACTCGCCCGATATTTGTGCGATGCCAGACGCCTGCCAAAACTGCGGTGCGATGCGAGAGGAGTTAAAAAAATGCAACGATTTCAGCGCCGCGTTGCGTGCTTTTTTACAAAGGAGTACCCGACAAGCACCGTATAGCGAAACGGAGGTTAGCGGGTCAGTCGTCATGAATACGCAGGGGGAGGAGATTTCCTCGCCAATGGGATTCACTCCAGAGCTGAACGAATCCAGCTGCGCTACCGACGCGACTCAGATCCCTTACGGACGTGAATTTTTGAAGTGTTTGATGGAAGGGAAAAACGTTATGCAAGCAATACTCCCTTACGCAAAAATTATTAAACACTATCACCCGGCTTTGCATGATGCTATCACAACAAGCATCAACCTACCGACTCTCGACTTATTATTACGTAGACACGTTCGCTTTTTAATAACTAAACATATTACAGAGGAGAATTCCTCGCCAATGGATTTAACTCTAGAGCTGAACGAATCCAGCTGCGCTACCGACGCGACTCAGATCCATGACGGACGTGATCTGTTGGAGTATTTAACGCAAGGGGACGACGTTATAGAAGCAATAGACTCTTGCACAGGTCCTATTGCACAGAGGTACCCGGAATTGTATAAAGCTATCCAAACAAGCTACGAAATAACGAGTTACAATTTATTAGCAGACCAACACGTTCGCGATTTAATAACTAACGCAATGAATGAGCTCGTAGTGAACTAACCACAGAGAAAAATACGATTATTTTTTGTGAAACCAGTGTAAAAATAAGTTACAAAGGTACCAGGACCGAGAAGCACAACCGCGTCATACCGGGGACGCTCTCTTCTATACAAAGCAAGCAACGCAAGATTGTGACCACGTGCACTACTTGTTAACAGAAAAGGCAAACACAAATTAATGTCACGAAATACAACTAGGAGAGCCAACAGTTACACGCTAGCTTGCTGGCAGTGGCTTGCACGACGCCAAACAAAGCTAATTAAAATAGGCTATCGTTCAACTTCAATTGCGCCTTAGTCGTTTTGCATTTTGCTTATCTGGTTCTTTGCTCAACAGAACCACAATCTTGTCTGCTATGTCAGAAGCGTGGGACAAAAAAGAGTTCACAGATGTGCAACCGACGCGTTGCGCCAGCGCCATACAATCCTGATAAGCCTTCTGCAGGAACGCTAGCGTCTCGTCATCTGCTGTGCTTTTTACGGTAGAGTGGGTGGTTGCACGGGCTGCTAACATAGCATCCTTCAACCGCTGAGTATCGTACGAGCCAAACCATTTGAGGCAATCAGGTTTATTTTCGCCTTGCTGTCCCGTGAACAAGCTGTCCCACGTGCGCACGCCGTACATCACAAAAACATACCAACCGTCCTTCAGGCCATCGACGTCTTCGCAGATTCGCTTTAATACGTCGTCAAGCGTGCCCTTATAGAGGTCAAACAAACCGATGGCGCGCAGCAGAGGCGACAGCTCCCCAAAATGACAGAAACGGTCTTCACGATACAGACTTTCGACGTAGTCACGGTCCAAAAACCATAAGTGATTTGCACTCGGTGGTGGTTCCACGCGTAAAATGTCATAGAACTTCAAGTAGTGCTTCCAGAAAAAAGTGTACGCTTGACCCGGGACGCTCCGTGCTGTAAACACAAAGCACTTTCTAAACACCTCAGAATTACGCGAATTGGTGAGTTGCAGCGCCACGTAATCCTTCTGCTTGTCATATTCAGTAAGCACGTACTGAACCGCGCTGGACGACCCAGGGGCGAAGGTAGTATCAAGTTCATCGACAGGTATGTGTTTAAAGTGGACGCAGAGACCGACGTCGAGGTAGTCTGTAAAGTGAACTAAATCGTTCGTATCTGACAAAACCACCACCAGTATTTCTGCTAACCCATATCTATCAACGGTATCAACGAGCGCCTTAGTGAACGGTGTAAGCGCAGACACTTGCAGCTGGCGTTGCCACTTTAAATACTCTCGATGAAGGTCCATGTGATGTTGTTGTAAGTACACCTGGTTAACGGTTGCATAAGTTGCTGAAGCAGGTTTAAAGCGTAGCATACATTCGACACGCGAAGGCGGCCGACGGAAGTCATCAACACCTGTTTGCGCGTTAGAAGGGGAAACGGGTTCGGAGACAGTTTCGGTATCCATCTTAAAAAAGGTGCCGTGTGTATCAAACTTACGATTAGGTATTATCACCTGGCGGCGTGAAAGGCTGCGTGGTCGCAAGGCGCGTTGTTTTGGTATTCCTAATACACCTCTGACCTTTATAATCTTCACCCAAACCAAATTACCTTACCTTAGTCAAACAGCAGCAGCAGCAGCAAAGCTCGAATCCCAACGGGCGATACAGTCGAATGTTTCATCTCACGATCGCCAGGCGCTAACGATGACAGTGCCACTGCAGTCGCATACATTTATCGCGACGCCACCCACGCGTTATGGCATGGCATAACAGGTGAGGCAGAATCGAATCCGCGCATACCGCGACGATGGCGGATCGCGCACGCGCCGCGTCAGGGGTCACGAATCACAGATCGATCGCGCCATGCAGCGCTTTTTCGCGCGTGCAGCAAAAAATTAAGCCTCACGGTCCGACGGATGATGCAACGCGTCAGCACGATGACACCCGTACGGTTTATCGATGTTTACAATAATATGTAGCAGGCGAGCACCCACAGCGAGGTCTGCGAGGTACGCGATATGCGCGGTCAACAACGACCTGAAATGAACGGTTTAGTAAACGACAACGAAAGTTTTTGTCTTTTTTGGTAACACTCTCCCAGCAATCACTGCGCAACAACCGCCTCGATACCCTTAAACAAATCTGATACGACGCTTCGACAATCTCAACCAATTTAGGACGTTTGTGAGGTGGTACGGGGCTTCCCGAACCACCGCTGCGGTGTAAATTTGTACGGTCGACGCACGTACTACGGTTGTAGCATGTCGTGATGTTTGCACATCAAACTAAACCCGATCAGAATGCCTTTACGGCGCTTCACATGCGTAAACCCCACCGGCGCGTACGACTGCGGGCAACCGATGAAGTGCTGCGCCAACGCGTGACAATCGTGATCGGTGGATTTGCGGCAACGACTCGAAGTGCAATGATCGTGTTGCGTCATCATGGCGAACTTGTAATCGTTGTCGCAGGTGTTTCCGTGCGTGTATGTCATCACTTGTAAATCTCCACCAAAGGGTTGGTTATAAGGGCGAGCGCCGGTGTTGTCGTACGTTTTGCAGTCACGATCGTGTTTTTCACCGATGTACAATTGACTGCCGTCGGTGCATGTGAAGGACACGCTGTCGATGATGGACCCGGAGCTCACGTACATCTCGACCGCGTACGCGGTGCCCAGCGCGCAAACGTGCGTCATCGTGTTGCCCGTGTCCACGCAGCCGTAATCCCCACCGCTCACGGTCGCGGGCGGAGGTGGGTAAGGCGACGGTGGTGGAGGGCAAGGCGAGGGCGGCGGTGGCGGCGATGGTGGCGAAGGTGCGGGCGGCGGAGACGCGCAAACAAAGCCAGCGCTCGGATCGCTAGGCAATTCGCAAACCCAACAGTAACAGTCGACAAGCGACATGTCAGCGCGGAAAGTGTTGCAGTAAATGATCGCCGCGGACGCCGGGTTGTCGCCGATTGGGTACTGCGTCGTGTACTCCAGACAGGTGCCGGTGAACGGTGGTGGCGAGGGAGGGGAAGGGGGCTGCGGCGGCAACGGGGGAGGTGACGGTGGTCGATCGCAAAAACTGTTATCGCACGCGCAGAAACAAGTCATCAGGGCTGAATTGTAGTAATCGGTGTAGCTTTCCCCGTACGGCGAGGCGTCCACGCGTCGGGCCACCACGTTGTACACTCGCGGCGTATTTAAAAGATGGTAGTACGCCACGTATGCGACGTTGTACTGTCCCTCCGCGGTGCGCAGCACCACCTGCAGCGGGTACGCGATGTCCAGGTACGCTGACCAGTCCTCGCTTTGCCACGTGACCCGAGCCGGGTCGACGTACGATTGATTCACGCTCGCGTTTCGTCCCGTGCGCAAAATGATTGCGGCGGCCAACACGTCGTCCGCAACAGCGGTTTTGAATCGCAGCGTGTGCGGGTCCGCCTCGTCCACGCCGACGACTATATCGTCCGCACCTACGGACACGGCGTCGTCGGATTCGCATTGGTTGCTGCAATCGGCCAGGCGCTGTTCCTCGGGCGGGAGCGCGCCGAGCGTGCCACCAAGATAATTGCGCGACGTCCGTGCCGTCGAGGGCGATAGCGTGGGCGCCGTCGTAACACGCCCGTTGTCGACTGTCACGTACACCAAACTCATCGTGCCGTACACGTCTGTTTGCGTCTCGAACGTAGGAAAGGCGTCGTACACACGCTCGCTGCACGCGACGGCAAACGCGTTCGCGGCGCGTGTGTTGTCAAAGACGAGGCTCGTTGTGAATTTGCTCTCCTTATACGTAGAAATAGGACCGTTATACACCCGCGCGTGGGAATCCAACGCGATCGCGTACGTCGACACCTGACCGTTGAAGTCCGTAACAAAGCGAACGCGAAATTGTTTGTCGTCCCGGTAGCGGTTGTAAAAGTTATTGTCGAACTCCACCTGCAGGTCGACGGTGACCACGTTCGCGTCGTCGTCGTCCCCGTCCGCGTAATACAAACCCAAAGACGCGGAAAGCGCAACGATTACGACCGCGCTCACGAATATCACCGCAGTGCATGCTTGGCAAGTACGCCGTTCCTGTTTGTTCATGATTTTTTTTCACGGGAATGAAGAGTGTTGTTTGGTGAATTTATACGCCACAAGTGGCAAATCGCGTCGCAAACTTTTAGCTGAGACTGAAGGGATGTCTCGGACGATGGGCAACCGCGCCGTGCTGCGACCCGCGAGCGAATGCCATTCGGAGGACCATCATTCGGGGACTATCGCGGTCGTACGCGCCGGATGGTAAACCGTTTATCCCACGTAATGTCACAAAGATACGCAGCTCGCTTTGAGCGGGTTTTGCGACCTCGCTATCTTATTTTCGGGTCCGATTGCGAATATCATTTTTACACATCCCCGGGATTTGGCATACTCTTGTCAATGCGGCGCGCCACGTTACAACGGCAACCTACAAAGCGTCACGAGGAATTCTTCCCTGCGCTGTTAACTTTTATCCAAGCGCCTATTTCGATTAAATTAAAACAACTTATCGTAGCTCGGCGGATACGCGGCACGAACTTGGAGCACGCGCTTAAAATGCTCGATCGTGGAACGTTCGAGCGTAAATGGAATCGTCTTTGAAGCAGTGAAAAACACGCGACGATATTTCCGTGTCTGCGCCACGATGCATCGCACGTGCACCCCGTCCGACGCGTCGGTTACGTCCGTGTTCAGCACGACGAAGAGTTGCTGCGGTGGTAAGTGCGAGTGGACGCCCTGAAACACCTCTCTGCGCTCCGCCTCGGTATCCAACCGCTCCTTGCATCCGTCGTGCGTGACCGACGCCAGCGGCGGTTCAAAAGTCAAATAGTACCAGCCGTCCAACTGCGCGCGGTCGGAGCCGGTGATAAAACGCGTGTTAAAATTGACCGCGCTGCGTGTCGTGCGCAACAAACAGTTTAGCCGCGCGATCGCTTGTTGCGCGTCCGTCGAAGAGTGCGCCAGGTTGTATACATTTCCGTCGCCGTCGGTGATGCTGAAGGGCGTTGTTGCGCGCAACGTACGAACGGCGATTGCGCAACGAAGTATCGTGCGCTTCGTCAAAACGGCAAATCTGCGTAGCGCGCGCACGGCACAGTTGGTATGCAACGGTCGCGACATTTCGCTTTGCGCACAATACGTGCACGATTCATGTATATATATATAAATATATTTATATAAACATACATGTATATATAACGTTGGCCTTGTATGGTAAGCCGATGATGTAGATCAATGATGGCTAATTCGTAATTACAGGATTCGACCGCTGTGTGCGACAATCGCGTCTAAGAATTTGTTTAAATTGTCGTGTTGCGTAAAAGACACCGTAACACGTATAAATACAGGCTAAGCACCATACGCCGTGTGCAGTTTTATCGACTATAATCATGTCGGTCGCAACCGTTGATGCCTTGAAATCACCCACTTTGGGTCCCGAAAAAAATCCTAGGTTCGACAATAATGTTACACGGGAAATTGCCATGAGATTGTCTGTGGACGATGCTAATAGCTTAGGTAAGGTCAACAAAGAACTTAATGCTTACGTACGCTCTGAGGCCGATTATCTTACTTTTACTGACGACGGGCGCTTGCCAGAGATGTGCGAACCCGCAATCCGATTGTTGACGTGGTTGGAAAGATATTTTACCAAACATAGAAACGGATTTGCGCTACAAAAATCCTCAGGCGAACCGTTGTCAGCAGAAGAGCGAACAGTTGAAATTAATCCCTTTTATACGAAGTATCCCATTTCCACGGTCGCAACCGTCGATGTTAATAACGAGGAAGCGTCTCCAATCGAGTACAGTATCGATTATCAACTTGCTTGCAAGTTCGCGTGTTCTGTTGTAATACCGACTCCCGATTTACATGTAAAGTTTACTGAGAGACTGTACAAATATGCGTCACTCGGGAGACGTACGTGGTGTGAAGTTCAACAACGGGTGATTGCTCATATTCCTGAAAGTGTCAAGGAAACCTACGTGCCCGTCTCAAGTTTTATTATAGAAGTAATGAACCCTCGGCATGCGTTTATGGTTTTGGAAAATTGGTATTTCTGTGCAACGGTAATAGATATTGACAACAACGAGATTTCAGTACAAATCCCCGTGAAACAATTGCTTCAACCTTCATCAATCTACGCACACACGACGTATACAAGGGTACAAGGGACGAACGCACCTTTCATGGTGGTAGAAAAAACTGAACAAGTTTGCCAGACATACATACGTATACTGCGCGCCTCCTTGGGATTAACAGTTATCGAGAGCGCACCTACAGTAACCACTACGAGTCACGGACGTCCAGAAGGATATTCACCTTTTTTGCAGGCGGCAGGCGGCATAATAAGTCTTTACACCAATTAAGGTTAGCTCGTTTATACAGGAACGCACTCAAAACCTATGTAATATAATACGCGCTATGCCTGCAAACTTATTTTTGAAACATGCTCGGTGTAACAAACACGTAGCCGACGCAGCGCGTTTACGCTACTTCGAAGCCAATGCGCGGCCCAACGCACGGCCCAATCGCGAGCTCCCCCGCACGTTCTTCGCGTCTCTTCGCTGCACCCGCCGCACGTCGCCGCTGCGCGATTTGTCGTAGGCGTCGGTGCACATCCGATTGCATCGGCGTGTCGACGTCGTGCATGTTTGCGCGTCTCGAAGCGTAACGCCCTGTTATGCGATAGCAGCCCGTAGTCGGCCTGGCGTCTTGGTAAATGCTCATTTCGTACAGCGCGTGTGAATGATCGTTCGCAGGCATCCCCGGGATTTCCGCGTCCTCAGATTTGGTCGTCGACGTCATGGCTGTGCGGCGGTGTCTTGATGGTAGGATCCGCGAGGTCCCACAAAAAAATGCAAGGGTGCAGGGTGAATGGTGAGCAAATGAAAATATGACCGGGAAACCTAATGGGCGTCAGGTTTATACCGTGCCAAGAAGTGAGCGACAAATGTGTGCAGCACGCACAAAGCGTGTCGTTTTATTTATAAACCGGCATACGGTGAAGATGTTCGGGCGGCACGGGGCCGACACCGTACGATCTGCCGTGTCACAGGTGGCCCCGCCACCACGCGCACGTGCGACCTATACACACATATAGATACATGTATACATACAAACGTAGTAACACACAGGCAGTATGTCCGTAAACGTTGTTGCCCACGAGCAATTGCTTCACCCGGTGTTCGATGTTGCCGCTGAAGGGTACAAAAAGAAAAGAATGAATATTTCCAAATCTCTTCTAGAGTGTTCACAAGAAAAACCGATTGAGAAAATAAGACAAGCACTGGAAGAAGTGAACTATCCGGGTGTGTTTCACTGTGGTCCGAGCGCGTTTGGCTCACCGAGGTACAGCTGGGAAGATAGCGTGGACACCGGTACCATCTGGGTAGAAACAGATGGCACGGCTTACTCCGAGGAGCAATTTTGGGAGAATTTACGGCTCCCTCTGGCCATATTTAACCCGAGCATTGTGGAAGACGTCTCGGTCTTGCACACCGTGCATTTGATGCAGAGATACGCTGAAGCAGTAAAACATGCCGCAGTATATAGCGTGGTCACTTTTGTGTCCATCGACGACGGCCTAGACCGAGATTTCTTGTGCACACGCGTGCAGGGTCACCAACCGACGTCACAAACAGGCAGAGTCACGTGGAGTTGGTTTAATCCCTGGAACGCGGCGGAGATAGACAATACTCGCGACGGTTTTATGCGTATATCAATCGACGAAGACCTAAGCTATTTGTGGGCCTCCGCGGCACGATTTACAGCACAACGGAGTGAAAGCGAAGCGCTGGTCGCTATGGTAAATGCGGTGAGAGGTTACGTAGGCCAGCGGAATATCGTACTCGTACCGGTAAAGTTTACATTTGCAAGGGATAGGTATGCCCATATCTCGCTATGTGTTCTGCATCGATTAGCGAGTAACGTTGAGGTTAATGTGTACGATTCTTCTTTGTGCCAAGAAGATTGGGACGCAGGACACAACTGTGCGTATAAAAAGGTTGGACGCTTATTGGTCAACATTTTTTTTGGCGAGGACAAAGCTTGCACAACAATCTTGAGAGCGACCAAATTACGGCAGTGCGAATCCAGTTTGTGCTCGGAATTCACGGCGTACACGTTGCACGAGATACTGGACTACGTGCAAGAGTACGGAGAGTACAACGCCGAAAAGATTGATGGGATTTTGACAGAAGATAACCTCACGGATACGTCTACGACTTCCGGTGCCACGAGTTCCAATGGTTCTCGTGTTTGCGGTGACTACATCTACCATATGTACGCTGGACTTGTGGGTATGCTGCGGGGTGAAAATGTGGGCGAAGTGTTGAAATTTACTAGTGATGATGATGACGGTGTCTCCGCTGTGGCTCTTCGTTCTTTGCCATCGACCAAATTCATATCTCCTACGGCAGCAAAACGGCGCGCCAATACCAGTCGAAAAATGTTTGAGATAGCTGCTGGCAAGGAGGATCCGGGTACAACCTTGGACAGCGAAAAAAGTGACGAATCGGAACGCGAAACCGATATCGGGTCCGCGGGAGACCCCTGCGTCGCATGCCAACAAGGTAGCATTGTAATTGAAGCGATCGATTAACAATGATTGTAAACGAGTTGATATACCAAAAACAAAGAGATACTTTGGTATTTTTTTTGTGATAAGAAATACTACAATGTTTGGTGTATAAATACATTTCTCTGTCGAAAAGTAGAATTAAAAGTACTTGGACCCCTGAATAAAATAATGAAATCTGCAGTACTGTCCCCGTCTTGGATTTTCTCCAGCCGCTGCAAGACCTGTACTCAGGCAGTTCGCGCAGGGCTTGTTTGAAAGCGTCGTACAACCCCTCAGATTCGACGTGCTCAAAAAGGCGAACCACGGCATGACCGTTTGTCGCCAAGTGGTGCGCGATAATCGCGTTTGCATCGTCGGTCATGATTGTCATCGCGCTGTCCGCGAGATTAAACGAAATAAAATAGCGAGGGTTGCGGGGTGGGTGATGGGCAAGTGAAAAAGTGACCGGAAAAATCGCTGTGCGTGGGCTTTATGTCGTGGGGGAAGGGGGCGGGGGGGGCTGAGCAACAGATGCCCAAAACGTGGTGGGGTTTCAAAATTGTAAATGAGCCGCCGTTGCATAACAATTGACACGTATCAGTGGCCTGAATTCGCGATGCCGCTCGATATGCCGTGCAACGAGTGGCTTCGCCACGATGCGCACGTCGGTCAGAGCGTGGCAAACCTGAACGTTCTTGAGGTGGATCACTGCCCGCTGCACGCGTTGCAGTCCCGCGAGGCAATAGCCGGATACGCCGGCCTCGCCGACGTGCGCACCGTATCCGTCCGCCTGGACAAACGCAACATGCGCGGTCGGGTGCTGCACTACGCAACGCGCGGTGATACACGCGTTTGCATCAAAATCACGTTGCTATCCGAGCAGCTGCTGCTTCGCTGCCGTACGCTGCGAGAGCTTTTGGCGCACCCGGAGCATCGCTGTCTGAACGAGTGTCTATGGCTGCACCGACTGAGGCAGGACGCGACGGTGAACGTTTCGGGATTGCTCGACGCGCGCGTGCTGCGTTTTAGACCTGGCCGAGGCACGCTCGCGCTTTACATAATCACGACGCGTTACGCGTGCACGTTGAACGCGTGGCTCAGTGCAACGCCGGAGGCCACCGTAGACGCGTGCACGACGGCGAACCGGACGCGACCGTACGATGGCCCCGCGGTGTTTGAGCGCGGAGGCGGTGTCGCCGGGTTGCGCGCGCCGTGCACGAGCGCGGCGTACATGGACACCGCCCGTCGGTTGGCAAACGCGCTCGACGCTTTGGAATCCACGCTATGCGCGTTGCAGCTTCGTTACGGTTTCGTGCACAACGACCTGCATCTAGACAACGTGTGCATCGACGACGAGGGCGCGTTCATGATCGATCTGGAGTGCGCGGAGGGCTTTCTCTTGCCGTCGACATACATGGCCGGCGTGTACGCGCACGCGTACCCCAACGTGCACACCTTCGACTACGACGTGTTTCGGTTGCACGTGGATGTGGCGTGCTGCCTCCGGGCCTCGGACGTGTGGCATCGTGCGCCGGATCCCACCCGCGCGCGGCTGAATCGAACGCTACTTGCGCACGGCTACGAATTGGAACGCGCGTGGGAACGGATGCACAACATCAGAAACAGGCGTGAGCACAACCGATACCTGCAGAGCGTGTGGCAACCTCACATCTGTCAGGACGTCGCACCGAGCATAACCGACCGTGTCGCCGTAGACGGAGGCGTGGCCCCGCGTGCGCTACTGCTGTGGACGCACCGACGGCTCATGTCCGCGGCGGACGCGAAGAGCGTCGCGGACGCCGTCGACGCGCTGGGGCTGGACACGACGAACATGCACGTGGACACGGCGTCGGCGGTCGGCGCGGTCGCTTCCGCGTGCGCCGAAGCGTTGCTGTACGCGCTCGACGACTTGCATTACTCAACGGACGAGGCGCTTACCTGGAACACCGATGACGATGTTTACGATCCAAAAGTGTGCAGGCATCGGTTCGTTCGTTTGGCGATCGTGCAGAGCGTTCTCTCGCTGTACTATCGCGCCGTGCGACGTAAGTTCGACGAACGGTCGTGGTTGTGTCAGGAAACGCGCGACATCAAGACGCTGCAGGTCGTCAACGCTTTATCTCGAATCGACGCTCATGATGGGCACGTGCACGTTTTGCACGACCTGGCGGTGCGTTGCGTCGACGACGTGCTGCTGTCCAGGGAGCACGCTAAGCACGTGCACGAGCGCATGAAACACGTTTACGCGCGCGTGGACAGCGGCGCCGCGAACGCGGATCACAAAATTTGGCAGTTGCGTTTAGGGTGCGGCACTGAGAACAACGACGTCACCGCCAGTGGGTTCAATCGGTGCTTACCGGTGCCTTGCATGACGGTGCCCGGCAAGGATCGAAATCAAATACACAACAGGCAGACGCTGTGCAGACTAGTCGCGGAGTCCGTGCCGGTATCCGTGTATCAAAAACGAAATCAAGCGGCGTATTATGGCACGTACATGCGTACCGTGCAAACCGCCACGGCACAAAAACCACTGCACCGCAGGATGTAAGGTCGCATATCGGTGATATAATTAATGATACGCAGCTGAATGCACGCACGGTCTGTACCTATCGAACACCCTCTACGTATTGCCGGTCGCGTTTCGCTGCTGTTGCTGCAAAGACTGCTGATGTCGCCGCGCGGCCGATTCGAATAGCGAGTTGTGTGTTTTTATCAGTTCGTTCATCAGTCGAACCGTCTTGTGGTCCGGGACGCACGCGCCGTTGCGATCGCCGTTGGAGCGCTTGATCCACGTGACCTCCCGCAAGGCCTGAATCTGCATCAGCAGCGCGGATCGAATTTCCGTGCTTTGTATTCGATCGTCGCCCATGTGATAGAGTATGTGATTCCATATGGCCGGTCTGTCCCAGTCGCCGCAATCCCAGTACGGTTTGATCTCCCTCTCGTAAAAGGCGTGCACCATGTCCACCAGCTGATGGTTGGAGGTGCCGCACTGGTAGTTGTCGTTTATCAGCGCTAACATTTCGTCGAAAACGGCTCGTTGCTCGCGCTGGTCGACGCCCGCAGCCGTTTCGGCAGGACCGGCTTGCTGCGCGTAAATGCAGGCGACGCATCGTTCGACCGCGTGCGGTTCCGTGCGCAACGCGGCGCTGTACGGCGGCAAATCGCCGGGGGCCCGAACGTGCTCCACCTCGTCCAACTCGTCGTTCGCTAAAAAGTTATCTTGGGAGACGCCGCCCCCGTCGCCTGTACGCGGACGGTGGCTGCGCTCGTTGACGCTCGTTCTCGCGTTGCGTAACAGGCCGCTGGACATCGCGTCATCCTCGCGCGTACCGTCGCCGGACGGCTGGCTGTGTAACATGGACTCGCTGCACATGCCGCGCACGTCGTCAACGTGTAACATTGTGTTTGGCGGTGCCGCGCGAGCGTTTTACACGGTTCGCGCGCATATATATATATATACGGACGTAATGTTGGCGCATCGAGAGATCGATTTCGAAGCTACGTAAGGGAGTGGCGTGATAAATGACAACAATCGTTGGCCGATGCGTGGATGCGGCGCCGTGTGTCAAGTGCGAGTGCTGAGTGCGTCACGGGCGGTGAGGGTGCAGGTTCGCGCGACCCTCGCGCATGCGACCGGCACCCGTAGGCGCGGTTCTTGAGCGTCACGTGCTGCCGGGGCTCATTCTGTTCGGACGGTGCGAAGTTGGTGCAGCTTCCCTGTCGGCGTTGCGTGCACAGCACGGGCAAACCTTGCTGGAGCTCCTTCCGCCAGATCCCGGACCGCCTTTGGCCATGTTTTACCAAATCACACACCAGGTTGGGGCGATTTATAAAGGGCTCCGGCTTGATAAACCCCACTCGTTTGCGACCAGCGGCAACTTGCAGCCGGCCCGCCTATTGGTCATGCTGCGCGAAGGTTCTTTTAGGTGCGGCGACAACGCACGGTGACCGGCCAACAAGAAGGCTTCGCAGTATCAGCAAATGCAGCATACAAAGGCCAATATATTTTACACGCAACGCCGTATAGTATTGGGCGAAAACAGGTAAAGCTACTGCTTAGGTCGAAAAGTAAAAAATATATATACAAGCATAAAGAGTTTTAATAAAAGCGAGGTTGCAGGGTGAGAAAGCTTCGGTTTCACTCTGACTTCTTAGCTAAAACACATTTGACTCTATCCAATACACGCCGATCCTCCTCTTTGCCGGTAGACTCTTGCTTCGAAAAATAATCTAAGCCGATAACAGTGACGCAGTGGTCAAAGATTGTGAGAAACTTTTTCGTGAATCGCAACAGGTTTGGAAAACCGCCTTGCAGACTGTCTCCAATTATAAAAAACCTACTCAAAGCTTCGTAGAGCAGTTTGTCCTCTGTGTGTCCTTCGGGTATTGTCAAAACTACATTTTCAAAATCAATACGACTGTAGCAGTAGCATGCACACAACAGCGCGGGTCGGCTTGGGAATGGTAGTCCTGTTAATAAACACGTCCAAAAGAGCTGCACCCAATCGGGGTCAAATTTGTTTTCTGCCTGGCTTTTGAACACCCGATCCAAAACGTATTCAGTGTGAAGCATAAACAACTCCAACCGTTTGCTGAGGTTGTACTTCTCTGGCTCTTCGTAATTAGACCCCGTCAACTCCTCAAACCAGTGCTGCAAATAATACTCCTTAAAGTAAGAAATAATGCACAGCCTTTCACACACGTCGACCCATTCTCTTGCATCAAAAACGTTTCTTAGGTTGCCTTGCAGCAACGGTACGGAAGTGTCACGGACTTGCTTCATATATTCCTGTATATCTTGAACATATCTTGATTTGTTCAAGAGTTCTGGTAGTACAGCATTGTCTAAAGTGTATGAGAGTGGACCCAAAGTGAGCAGTACCGGAATATGTTCCTCGACGTTCGGTGCAGCTTTTCGAAACAAGCAAAGCGTTTCACGAAATGTTATGTCGTCGACCTTGGCAAAAAAAGGTTTGAGGTTTGACATAACTGCAAAAAGTAGCACAACCTCAGTTTTTTTTCTTTTAAAATAAAAACTTTAAGAGCATAAAACAGTATTCCACGTACCTTCGTAAATTATTTTCTTAAACCATTCGGTCGTCAAATAAGAACTGCCGTTTGTGTCGTCCAAACTTATCCAAAGCACATCAGCAAAGAAGCAAGCAATGTCGTGTACCTCTGCGGAACCTACCTCTAGGCAGCAAAACCCATCCTCTATCCCATATCGCAGTCTCTCACGATGTCCATTTGTCTGTACTTTTTTTAGAAAAAAAGGTAAGAGGTAAGAGGGTAATTTTGTTTGTTCATCCGCCAACTTCTCTAGCCCGGAATAACGTTGGTGCAGAAAACTTTTGACCTGCAGCGCACGTACTTCAAAAGGAACAAACGTCGCAGTTGGCACGTCTTTATACGCTACGCGGCTCAAAGTATCTCTATGGTGATAAAGGGCTGCGTTGAAACACGCGGTCGCAAATTGACCCAGCGGTGTACAAGCATTCTTATAGTATTTTTTTACTGCCTCCTTTTCCCAGTCCGCCATTCCTTTGGCAGACTCGACTCCTCCACCGCACGGGCCGGCCGGCATAATCAGCGACGCAGCCTCAACTCGTTCTTCCTCAGCAAATCTCTTTAGCTCTTCTTTTAATGAAAACATTTCCTCAAGGTAATACTTTAAAGTAGCCTTGTTCAAAAAGAGAAGGGCAAATATATCTCGTGGCGAAAGTACTGAAGGCAGTTCTTCTACCAACTGTAGTAAGTGTAATAATTTAATCTCTTTACCTTTTTCCAAATCTTTCTCGTCTGCTGATTGTTTCCGTGGCGCCTCCATAGGGATTCAGAAAATAAAGGAGTAGTTTTGGTCTTGCTTACTTTATTCAAGTTGTATGACGACAGTGCAAATATTGACAAAATTTTTGCGATACGTCAGATCAGAAAATCAAATCGTGCGGCGTACACGAGTCATTCGTACGAGAACCGTAGATAATAAATCGCGTACACCTATACAGTACCGTTATTTTGTTGCAGCTTTAAACGACTGGCCGCCGCCGAATAGGTCATTTATAGTTTACCTCTCGCGTGAAACATGGCGGCTTTGCACTATCCCCTCTGGACCTCTATGACTAACCCCCGAAATTCCTGCAAAAGTTTTATAGGCTCTTCTCGCCCCCCTTAGCCCCCCGGCGTGCAAATTACCCCAAGGTACTTGCTTGACCCCTGTGCACCGAAATACGGCCATTGGGCCTACGCTACAGCTCGCACAATGCAGCTGAATCACTACCCCTGGGCTTCCCCCCCCCAGAATTGGAGGGCAAACCGTCATAGAGTTATACGAATACGCACCCACGATCAACGCACGGTTTCGCGATTACACGACACCGATTGTGCGCATCGCACGATGCGGTACACGGAACACGTTCAGCTTACCCTTGAGCACGACCGCCAGATAGCCGCACACAGCTTCGTCGTCGTCGATCCTGGACATCGCAATGCACGGGTTACTCTCGACCGTTAGATCGTTTCGAGTTAGTGGCCGATGTCGCGCGACATCCACTTTTTGAGTTTCCGAGCGGTTTATAAAAGCGCTCACCATCATCACCCAGATTCATATTTCGCCATAACGAACAGCAGCATGCCGCCACCGCGACGTTCCGTAGCTTTGGGCGATCGTCTTCCCATGGAAGTGTGGAAGGCACACATTCTTTGCCTTCTGAACATCACGCAGATTCGTATATTGGCTTACGCTTGCCCTTGGTTTTACCGGGCTTTTCGGTACGATCGATTATTGTCCGCGGACAAGATGAAACTTTCACAGGCGCTAGCGTTCAACGTGGGCCAAAGTTTCGTCGGCCCTTCAGGTTGTCTCCCGCCGCGTGCACTTTTAAAAATGTGTTTGCTCGGCTTCGGGACGAAGTACCAGGAAACAGTCGAGCTATGCGCGACCGTCACCACCTCGGCCGACATGGTCGAGGCCGTAAAAACCCTCTGCGACGCCCGAGTGACCGTGCTGAGAGTCGTGTGCGATTTCTTGAAATTAACAAAACACTCGCCGCAGTTGCGTTTTGATGACTGTAAGCGCATATTTCTGCACGAAGCGCACTCTGCCTTTACGCGGTTCCCAAATCTGCGTGAAGACGTTCGGTTGCGGCAGCAAACGCTAGTGCGGACCTTGTGCGACAGCTGCGTCTCACCACCATCGGCCGTATACACGTCTTATCACGTACGCAAAGCCTGCCGGGAGAGCGAGAAACGGAAGCGGGAAGGGTGGTTTTTCGACAACGGTCAGTTTGCGCGGAAGCTGCTGGCGCGGACGCTCTACGACAGGACGATGCAAGCGAACGAACATTTGCGGAAACGCTTTGGTGAAGCGTGGCTTCCACATAACTGGAAACTTGCTTTTCATCCTAAAATTAAAATCATTTAGCTTTGACAGATTATTTAACAACTTTATATAGCTGCACCGACCCACCGGGCGTTTTGAGGATCTCTGTACCGCTTGCAGTTGTGTGGATGCCCTTTTATAATTTGTTGAGATAAACTTTACAACCAGCCACTAGTCGTTTGTATATTAAAAGTTGTCGTCATTGCGGACTGGTATATGTTACGTGTTTATTTTCTTGCTGTAGAAAAGTGTGTAAGTGTTTATGGGCAAGATGCAATGGGGGTCAAGCATTAGGCGAGTCTGGCGGTGGAAAAAGCAACAACAACCACATTTAAATCCTATGTTCGAACAACCTGACCTGATGTCGCTTGTGCTTTGGAATTTGCACATGGCACTAATACGCACACCCGGCAAAGGAATGCAAGGACGAAAGAAAAATAGGTTACAATTGTACAAATAAACCTTATAAGGAGTTTGCTATCCGCACGCAGCGGGTCGGTAGGCTTACAGTTTTCAATAATCTTCTAATAACTTGCTAGGATCTGCTGTGGCTGCCTTTGTCGCTTTGGAAGCAAAGGTGGCGAGGCACTATCGAAAGCGTGTCTGCCACCAGCGTCGGAAAAAACATCAGGTCGTGGAGCTGATGCACGTTGAAGTTGGAAGCGGTGTCTCGGTGGCCCACTCGTAGCGGATTCGTAGGTGGTTTTGCACAAAACACTCAGGGAAACCAGCAGCACGGTGGCACCAATGCATTCTGACATTTTTGCATCCAACTGACGTTTTTGGGGCGATACGTAACCGGCACCAAGCCGTGATACACGCGGCAACAAATATGGGGTTGAAACATATGCACCGTTGCCTTAAAGCGCTTACGGCTTGCCTCGTCCCGAAACTGTTGCTCGTCGAGGTCAAAGTTGCAGTGCAAATCCAGGAAAGTCCGTAGAAATCTGCATTTTTCACCGACTTCAGCGATTTCCAGCAGCGAAACTGCCTTAACCTCCTCAACTTGGTTCACGTATTCCAACAAGGCGTGCATCAATTCAAAGTACGGCCCTGCAGAGCACGCGTTGCGGCCATCCGTGTCCGAGTCAGCTTCTCCCGACGAAACTTCCTCGGTTTCCGAAGAGCTGTTGACCAACTGTGCGGCCAGGACCCTCAACTGTTCAATTTTACGTTTCTTCACTCTTTTCGTCTTGCAGATGCGTCCTTGATCTCGCTCTACCCGTTTCGACGGTCGCTTCTTTTCGGTTGCCTCGTACAGCACCAACTGTTTATTCGAGGCACGGTCTTCTTTAAGCGGTGCGCCGTGATGTATTTCACTCTCACTCCCGGAGGTATCGGAAGAGGACATTTTGACAAAGGTACAATGCACTGTTTTGGAGTGAATAGAAATGACAACACCGAGCGGCAGGTCTGGTATTTATGATGGCAACGAAGCACGCTCTGGCGGTATGCACGGTACTACTTCGTGGCCGCCCTTGAACTAGACCCAAAAAGAACCGACGGTCGATAACAATCCGCCAACGTGGGCCGTTGGATATGGCCGCGCGGGCTGGACCGATCGT
>LGRX02002361.1:6553-27009 GCA_001247695.2 Cymbomonas tetramitiformis
TGTAAGATAAGTCAGGGCAGGAGCAAGGTTGACAGACCTAACTGCTAATCCAACTGTGCAATTCTGAAACACAAATTGGAAACCCTCTAGCTAGCACAGGTGCAGAAACCTACGGGCATTGTGCACCCGCTAAACAACTGAAAAGCGCCGAGCTAGCAAGCCAGAAGATAACTTGTAGATGTCAAAAGCAAAACCATAAACAAAAAAAGCTTCTCCGCCCTCAAGGCGGTTTACCCTTAAACACGCAATTTTTACACAATAAAAATGCGTTAATATTTTAGTTTTTAGAAGTTTTTTAGAAATATTTTCGCGACCTTAAGGTATAATTTGACTCCCATCTTGCCCTGTTTGACTCACTATGTCTTGTATGCGCCCAAACCCTACTCACAATCGTTGTCCACTTACATTTTTACCTGATATGTAATATGCGAAAGAAATCCCGGCAAGCTTGGCTTGCCAGGGACACACCATAAACCAGGCGAAGCTGGGGGGTTCGCTCCCCAGTGAGGAACCTATACCTTAACAAAGCGAGAAAACGCAGTAAAAGAGAAACACTCCGACGTTATTCAAAGCTAATCTACCTCTTGTGCTCGGGTGTGTTGCAATAGCGCTTACTGCAATAGTGATTACGACAGATTTCAGTATGAGTGGCACGGAATCGGAAGTCATTGCTCCCCCACAGCCAGCGACAACAGCCATCAGATCTCTCTCACGGAAATTCGAGCACGCGAAACAGTTAGAGGGCGAAGTCCAAAGAAGGATCCAGGACTGGGTGAACGCCTTAGGCCAGGAAATTGTGACCAGTCTCATCTTCAAACATTTCAAAGCCAAAGCACTTGAGACTCACGGAAAGGACTTCAATCTCCAACATTTCTTTGGTAACATTAGCACAAACAGTAGCGCGACTTCATACATCGCGCGCATTGTCAAGTACCTTCCAAGGTCGTGCACAATCACCGGAGAGGGAGCCAGTGAAGACGTTTCAATTAGCGAGCCTTCAGTTAAAGCTAGAGTCGAGAAACTAGTTGCGTACACCAAGGATTCAGTTCAGACAGGTCACATTTCAAACACAATTTCCTGCCTTCTGCACTATGACCTGTTTATACCGGTCTTGGAGGCTACAACATCGGAAGTAGGGGAACTGGAAGCATTGCAGAAGTCCAGAGGCACAGAACAGAACGCAGAACAGAGAACGACGAAGTCAATACCTCCTGGTTTCGTTCCTGCCTCACCCTCAATCTCTCTTGTGGACTTGGAGCTGGGAGAAGATCGTAACGAGGAAGAAGAGTGGGAAGACATTGAAGATAGAGGTATGTACGAAAAAAGAGATAGTCCCTTTGCACCCCTTCATCTCACGCCTTGCCTTTCACGCATCTCACTTGAGCGCTCTCTTTTGTATACTATAGGGGCTAGCCTTCGCCCTAAAGGGCGAACATCGAAGCTGAGAATTTTGTTGAGCGTAGAAACAATCAGAGCAAAAACATTAGAAGGATCGAGGGGTCTCCCTCCGTTTTTTTTTGCTATTGTCTTGGAGAAATTAACCGCTTGAGTGTGGTCATTACCTGCGAGCCGTTACCTGCCATTACAGAGAGTCATTACGACTCACAGGACGCACATCTACAGTGAGTACTATGTTGTATAACACCTCTCACATTGTCAACTACACAACGGGATTTCTCTGTTTAATTGTGACTCATTTAGTTACTAACGCGCAGCATTGGCACGAGATCTCTCTCTGCGGTACAGGCGGGTATGGCAGTGCCAACCTCACGGGCATCTACCAGAGCACACTCGTTGAGCACGAGGAATCTGGGGATTTCGACCCAACGGCCATCCTTCGCGCACAGAATTATGTTGCTGAGATCGGAAACAGAACTGACGAGGTCGCAGGGCACGAGGGCGATCTTTCAAACGAGGATTTTATACAAACCGTCAAAATTGCCCGTATGAGCCAAGGTGACCGCAGTAAATTTTCTAACAGAGAGATCGGGGAAGCCACGCGTCAAATTACTCAGTTGCTGGAGCGCCTCTCCCTTGACATCTCTCACCTCTCTGTCAAAGGACTAGATAGGCCCGAGAAAGAGACCGCAGATAACAAAGACCCCTTCATTCTAGTTCGGGTTAAATCGGAAAGTGAGGCCCGAGCAATCCTTGTGAAGGCAGTTTTTGTCATTGACGATCGCCGCTACGTCGCTTCACCGAAATCCAACAGGCTCGTGAGATTTAACGTCAGCTTTACTACATGTATGTCGCGTAGGGGTGCCATATGTCAATGGATGACATGTGTGGTCTATGGTCTATGGTCTATGGTTTGTGTAAACATATATTTTTGGTAATCTTATGTTTATTATGTGTATGTCATATGTATATTTTATGTAAGTCTATGGTCTATGGTCTAGTCTACAGTCTACGGTCTACGGTTTACATAAACATATTTCTTGTATATTTATGTATATCATATTGTCGATCTACTGATGTAAACACCACTAAGTCATTTTTATTTCTTTTCGTATCTTATGATGACCCAGTTATTCCACGCACACTGTTTCGATGTATTCCCAAATATCGACACGCACTCAGTTGATTTAGTGATACTTGATCTCCCATATAATCAAACCGCTTGTAAGTTCGATAAGAATAAAGTAGACTTAGATAAGTTATGGAAAGAATTAAAAAGAATCGGAAAACCAAAAGCTGCGTACATATTCTTTTGCACGACACGTTTCGGTCATGAACTAATATCAAGTAATAAACCATATTTCCGACGTGATCTTTGTTACGTTAAGTCCATGTCGACTCTCTTTTATCACGCAAATTATCAAGAGCTAAGAGCACACGAAATGATCTACATATTTGCAAAAGGTCGGACTACATATAATCCTCAAAAGACTGACGGTCAACCTTATACACGTGTTCCCGGTCGACGCACAGAACTCTACGCAGGACAATCACCGAGAGTAAATACCCAAAACACAGATGGAAAACGATTTCCTCGATCAGTTATACATATTGACAAAAGTAATTACAAGTCTACACACCCGACAGCAAAGCCATATGATATCATGCAATACATAATAAGAACTTATTCAAATGAAAATGATACAGTATTAGACCCTTTTATGGGTACTGGGAGTTCAGCTCAAGTCTGTTTAGATAATTCACGCAGATATATAGGGATTGAAAAAGATCATAAGTATTATCAGATAGCAAAAGAAATAACTGAAAGCTAGCAAGTTGTTATGCAATGATCTATGCAATAATATGTGAAGTGCTTTATGATATAATATCACTTTGCAGGTATGCTCGGGTGCGTGTGTGACTTCGGATGTTCGGATGCTCGGGTGCACAAGTGCACTTCGGGTGTTCGGATGCTCGGATGTTGCAAGGCAAGCAAGTGAGTTAAGAAGTTTTTTTCACTGAACAGACTAAAAGCACATATTATAAAAGTGAAAAAGTACCAAAATAATAGCATATCAGCCACTTGGGCTCTCGGATGTTCGGATGTTCACGGCTACACTCAGATGTTAACTACCAGACTCGAATTACGGCTGGGTTTTTCGTTTCTTGGCTGGAGGGGACGAGAGAAGCAGGCTGCGTGCCTCGAGCTGCACAATTCCGTCCTTTAGGAGCTCACGGAAATAAGTCAAGTGCTGAGCATCTTCTTGCGTCAAAGTCTGACCCTGGATAAGCACCGCCTCAGTTTTAAGCCTATCTATCTCACTACTCTCAATGACAACTTGCTTGCAAGTGACGGATGAAGGGGCTGCCGGCTTGTGGGGCTCGGATGCGAAGACGTTCCACTCCTCGTGTGCCTGTTCTAATTCCTTTGCCTGCTTGGCTACATCTGCTTGAAGGAAAGCAAGCTGTGCCTCCATAGCTTGAAACTTACGCATTGAAACAAACTGCGGGTCGTTTGACCCAGAACGAGCTGGCCCATCCGCTGCTGGTGGCGGATCAACGTGTGCACTTTCCAAGTGCGAATCAAGCATAGCCTTAATAGGCTCAAGCTGGTCCAAAACAAACTTCTTAATTTCAGTGCGGTTCTGAGCCTTGGACTGCTTAACTTTCTTATTCAAGTCGTCGACGTGCCACCACAAGTGGCCCTCTAGGTCACGCCACGTCCGAGATTCGCCTTCGTCGCTCATATCTGCACGCCACAGCACACGATGCGAAACATTGAAGTGAATATTGAAGTGCGACATGCGGAACGTGATAAGTCAAGAGAAGCTAAGAACTGAAAATGCGAAGCGTGATGCGAAACATTGAACTGAAAATGCGAAGCGTGATGCGAAACATTGAAGTGCGAAGGGACATGCGGAGTAACTGAAGTGCGACATGCGAAGCGTGATGCGAAGCTAAGAACTGAAAATGCGGAAGGGACTTACCTTAAAACTTGCGAGGTGCTTTCGACGAGCCCAACAAACTTCCAAGAGTCTCAGCGAGAGAACTTCTCGCCTCAGGCTGCGAACGTTTCTCCCCCACGTTCTGTAAGGCGGCTGGCTCACTAGTGGGCGGATTAGGACCTACTATGTCGATTAAGTTAGGAGGTGCAGTAGCAGGGACTCCAGGAACAACTTGAGCCATAGGAGGAGCAGTAGGGAGAGTTAATTCGTTGCTAGTTTTCAGAGTAGAGACGTCAACCCCTTGTGCTTGCAAGGCAGCAAGGAGCTTAGCTACGTCCGCATTTTTCAAAGCGACCGCTTCAGTTTTCTCAGCTTCTTTTTTCGCGTCTAACACTTCTTTTCCTACGATAGATGCGGAACGAGCGTCATAGAAAAAGTCGACATAGTCACTTCTCATAGTCGCATCAGGTATGTCAAATAGTAACTGGACGATATTAGGGAGGCTTGGCTCCTCAATCAATAGCTTGTGTTCTCGTCCTTGGAAGGAGGTCACGAGAATCACAGCGTGCTCAGCAGTAGATATCAGTTCAGACCTGTGCCAAGTCGTAAAATTTTGAACTCGCTGCTGAATAGAATCAAGATTCGGGCGTTTCAACTCAGTCAAGAAAATAGCTTTTTCCTTTGCGACTAAGGCAGGATGCTTTTCAGCCTCTTCTTGTCTCTCCTCATAGGTATCATCATCAATAGCCAAAGAAGTCATGATAGAAGTAGGTAAATAGAATAGATATCAAACAGCTGGACAGTCAACAGGCAGGGTCGAAAAGTTGGTCGAACCTTGAAAACGCCGGCAGTGTTTTAGCAGAGCATGGATGTAAGTTCTCACTTAGATTGGCATTTCAAATTATCCAATGACAGTGTTCCAGATAAAAAATGGAATGTGCCAGGTCGACAATTGAATGTTCCAGGTCGACAATTGAATGTTCCAGGTTGACGATCGCCCGTTCCATGTCATTACATATTATCGGGATATTTTCGGCGGTTTTGATCGTATAATTCTTTTCGACCCAATGGTAGTGTTCCAGCATGGCAAACGAGTGCTCCACCGTGGAGAAAGTAATTATAGTCACTTATATACTGTTCCAGCATGGAAATAAATTTCAGACTCGTTTATTTAGTGTTCCAGCATGGCAAACGAGTGCTCCACCGTGGAGAAAGTAATTATAGTCACTTATATACTGTTCCAGCATGGAAATAAATTTCAGACTCGTTTATTTAGTGTTCCAGCATGGCAAACGAGTGCTCCACCGTGGAGAAAGTAATTATAGTCACTTATATACTGTTCCAGCATGGCAAACGAGTGTTTCAAGTCGGACTTTTATGTTTATACGCGAAATTCACTGGAACTCTATGACGTAATAACTTCGAAAGCGTTCCTGCGTCCGAGGAGCATTTGAAATTATACACAGATTCCGCACAGACCTTCGATATTATTTAATCGAACGATTACAAAATACTTTAATCTGAAACCGTCGACCCACGACCCACGACCCACTGTCCAGGGGGGTCTGCGATCTGAAATCGGGCCCTGTAAAAGTGCGTTTTTGGCTTTTCAGACTCAGAAAATATTCTTTAGACCCACTTTGCGTCATGGGTTCATTGAATAATATCTAACGTACACTATGAAGTGTTTCGAGAGTGATAACGCAAATAATCCACCTAAAGAATCGATATCTAACGAGTATAATACAAACATGCCTAAGTCAACAAATATCACTAACATTGAATTCTACGATCAAGAGAAGGTTGAGAAGCTCATATACGAAGGAAACATTTCAGATTTTACTTTCTCTATCTCTAGGAATGAATCAATTACGACAAATTCCAAAAAACAAATGAAAAATTTACTATTGAAGCTTGAAAATTCCAACGATGGAAAAGTAGAGGTCAAATATAAACCATCTCGATGTGGTCGGTATTATGCTCAAACCGACATCTCAACCTACCAAGGTATGCCTCGAGAAATAAGAGCATATCTTGCCAAAGACATTTATCATGATATCGATATTAAGAATTGTGCATACACCATCGTCAAAATATTGTGCGGTGATGCTTCAACACCAAATTTGGATGAATATTTGAAAGATCGAGAGTCGATTATAGAAAACCTTATAAAAGCCTACAATTGTGACAAAGATTTGATTAAGAATCTATTTACCGCTAAGCTTTTTGGTCAAGTACAAAAAACTTGGCATGAAAAAAATAATGTTCCCATAAACGATATAAAGAATACCTTTGGAGGAAAGCTTTCCCATGAACTTAAGAACACGATATTGCCTCACCTCAAAGTCTCTTCGGGTAGTGAGTTGTCTAGACTTGTGTTCTCGAAGGAATGTGAAATATTAATGGTCATCAAGAAACACTTGGAGGACGAGGGGCATGATATAGGATCATTAATATTTGATGGATTATTGCTTAGAAAATCTGAGGAGAATATTGACGATATTATTTACTCATGTGAGAAAGCAATTGTTGAACACTTCGGTGTTGAATACTCAAGAATCAAACTCATTGTTAAACCTTTTGAGGAGTGTAGTGATCTTGAGGCGAAATTGGAAAAGGCATGGTCAAATAGGGACACCGCCATGCCGACAACAATAATTCCGATGACCGATAAAGATGCCGCTCATGTCTTTTTGAGATATCACAAAGACAAATTGAAGTTTTGTGAGGACACCTTTTATATCTACGATGAAGGTGTATGGTACAAGGATGACAAGTGTCATTCAAGATTGTTTAAAATGTGTGATGGAATTGAGGAGGAGTTGAAAGGCGGTCCAAGAATGACAACCGCTTGGGGTGAAGATTTAGGTCCCTTCAACCGACTTGCAATGATGTTACCCAGATTTGTAAGACAAGACAATTGGTACAAAAGGACTTTCAAAAGTGGAGTGGGTATGATACATTTTAACAACGGCATATATAACATGACCACCGGTACACTACAAGATTTTGATCCAAGCATTGTGTCATTTCATAAGCTAGATTACGATTTTCCGGACTTGAGCAAAGTGGACCCAAAAGTGGAACAAGAGGTTTATTCAAATATATTTGAAAACCCACATCCAAATGTAGATCATCGGAATTACATAATCCAATCCTTAGCCATGGCATTGGGGGGACATCTCTTGAAAGAAAAGAAGTTCTTTATCCATGTCGGAGAATCCAATGCCGGAAAGGGTGTGTTATGCAATTTCCTAGAGAACACGTTTGGGGATTGTATAGGACACATGTGTGGTGAAAACTTGGTGTATAGCAAAGGAGGTGAGCCAGCAAAAAAACAATCTTGGCTTGTGGATTTCATTGGAAAGAGAATTGTGTTATCAAACGAAATGAAGATGCAAAGCCCTTTAGATGGGAATATGATAAAGATTGCGGCATCGGGTGGTGATAAGGTCGTTGGTCGAAAGAATTATCAAAATGAAATGTCGTTTTACTTATTGACATCGTGTTTCTTGATGTGTAATGATATACCGGTCATCGAGCCGACGGACGACGCGGTGAAGAATCGAGTGAGGATCTCTCAATGGAACGTGCAATTTGTAGAGAAAGAAAAGGTGAACGGCAAGACACGATTATTGTTGAGGGACGATGAAATCAAAGACAAGATCGATACCATCGAGTGGCAGCATGCATTTCTCAAAATATTGTTTGAAGCTTACAAAGAATATGCAAAGTCGAAAACTAATTGTGGCATAATGTCTCTTGAGCTGTTAGATAGACATCGCAAATTAAAGGAAATGGTCAATAACAAAACAATAAGTGACAAACAACTTGAGTCGAGATGGAAACAATTACAGCAAAATGCTAAGCACGATAAAGGAAGTCTTACAAAACATACCAATCGATTAAGGAATACTTTGTTTCCGAACAAATTGAAGGATGAAGGTGTCTTGATTACCGAAATCCATGTGTTAGAAAAACACTATAAACGAAACATATATGTTTGGGGTATGAGCGAAGCATTGGGTGGTCATAACCCGCAATACTATCCACCTTACTTCACCGAAACAAACGAGTATACTAGCTATCATGACTCGTTTCATCTTGTTTTGTATGATCATCATTATGACCCCATCACAAACATCGAGGCTTTCCATTGTTATAAATATCAGCCACATTGCACACAATGCAAGTCAAAAACCTGCATATTTGCCGACAAAGCAGAACGTGACCGCAAAGGGAATAAATGTTGGCATTATTGCACCGATTGCAATCGAAAGTTTATGAATGAAATTTGTTATAACCTGCATAAGAAGTTGGTGACATGTTCAAGGATACACAAATGCACGACATGTGACACATTGTTCGATCCTCGCGAAGAACATCGTTGTGGTTACCGTGCTTGTTTAAATTGCAATCAAGTGTGCGATCTTTATGAACACAAGTGCTACATGACAAAGGTCGAACCAAGACCAATTCTATCACCGGAGACTATCATACGCTTTGATTTTGATCTCACCGCAGATGAGAGCAACAAATTGGTTGTTACTCGTGTCGAAAGCCAATACTTGAATGATAGCACACCAACATATCACAAGAATATCAAAGACTTTGCAGATTGGGCATGTGAACACAAGAAATGCACCTTCATAGCTCATAGAGGTGCACAAGAGCACTTCAGACTTTTGTTTGAACATTTCATTAATGTGCTCAAAAGAGCACCGGGTAGTGTTTTATATACAGGGGCTGATATAATGTGCATGAACATAAAGAGTATACGATTTATTGATTCCAACTTATTCATGACAGAACCGGTATACAAATTGCCATCGACATATGGTTTTAAGGTCGAACACGGAACTTCCAATGTGGCAATTCTAAGACAAGCAGTGACAAAATTCAGAGAGATCTTTTTAGACATCAGTTCTAATGACTTCGATCCATTTAGCTATCTTACGGAACCCCAGATGGCTATCAATATGTGGAGAAACAAATGTATGCCCGAAAGAACGGTAGCCATCCTCAGCTCGTGTGCTCCAAAAACCAAAAACACATCAATAAAAGAGAATCAATGGCTCGATTACTTGGAAAATGAAGAGGGAATTCTAATGTACCGTGACCTGGATGGTAATCGAAATTACAAATTGAAGGACTTAGGTATATCAGTCGATGGTCGACGGTTCGAAACAGACAAAGATGTGTTTATATTTTTGGGAGATTGGTTTCATGGAAATTTGAATGTGTTTCACAAAGGCGACATTCAATATGGAAAGTGGTCGACACTCGGGCTTGACATTTGAAAGAGTGAATAAAAAACTATAAATGAGATTAGACACTTACAAAGTGCCGGGTACAATATTACCTTCATATGGGAAAGTGATTGGGATAAGCAAGTGGCGAAACTCAAACAGACGGACAGAGGAAATATATTTCTAGAACGGCAAAAGCATCTTTCACCACTTGTATATCGAGATGCTCACCACGGGGGTCGGGTTCAGATCGTACGAACATACTTTTCACCGTCTACCGATGTGCACATAAGAAAGATAGATGTCAATTCAGAGTACCCTTATGTTATGAAATATAAATTGTTTCCCGAGGGTCATCCAAAGATTATCAGAAAGTTTACAAGCACCGATATCAACAACTTCTTTGGCATTATTAAATGCAAGATACGACCACCCAAGGACATACTCATTGGTGTGTTGCCGTATAGAGACCCAAAAATTGATAAGTTGGTATTTCCAAAGTACCCGATGATCGGCACATGGATTACTCCGGAAGTCAACGAAGCCATCAATATGGGATACGTTATAGAAGAGATCTACGAAGTGGCACATTGAAAAAACACGTCTCGCAATATCTTTAAGGGTTACATTGACACATTCATGAAATTGATGGCAGAATCAAGTGGCATTGATGTATATGACGAAAGCGGGGAACTCAAAGAACCAACCGATGAAGAATTAGAGCATCGAGTTCAACAATTTCAAGAACACGAACAAGTGACTCTCGATAAGTCCAACATCAAAGACAATCCAGGCATGTATAAAGTCAGCAAGATGATGCTTGTCGCTTTAGGGGGGAAACTCGGTGAACGACAAAACAAACCAAGGACGAAGGTTATTGATAAACCCGGAGAATTTTACAACACGATTAGTAACAAACGGTATGATTGCAAGTATGAGTTTGTAGGAAATGAAGGAGAGGAAATAGTATTAACCCCTAAACAGCGGAAACTATTTTGACGTTTCATCATAGCGTTTACGTTTTTGCCCGCCATATTTGCTACACCCATCGACAGCTAGCGAGCTTTGCATGTGCTTCAATCAACGTGAAGACCAAAACCTCGAGCTACTATCATATCGAATGCGGTAAATACTGCTCGAGATATCAAAGGTGAAACATGTCGAACCGTATGAATGGCTTTGGGTCATTATTGACCCAGACCGCTGTTTAGGGGTTAATGAACTTTACGGAGAATTCAAATGTATACAACGATACAAGATTTTCGACAAATGAAGCACTTGCTGCATTCATTACGGGATATGGGCGACTAAAGTTGTACTCTTTGTTAAAGGCGGTGGGCTTTGAAAATGTGTTATATATGGATACTGACTCCGTTACTTACAAAGAAACGCCCGAAAACTATTATGTATATCATGGCGACAAGATCATGGGACCATGGTTTGGAATGTGTAAATGTGAATTGAAAAAACTGGAAGTATACCAAAGAGCTTTTACAAAAATCCACATAAAGACCATTTATTTATAGGGTAGAACAGTCGAGACAAAGGACACTATGGTTTATACTTTCTATCATTTGCCTTTGGACATTAAAGAGAAGATCTACAATATTGTGCATACAATGGAATTTCAAGAACATAAAGAACACTTCGAAGACGTGTTATTGGAATTGAAAGAAGAAAACCTCAAAAAAGCATTAGACACATATACCAAAAAAGTGAAACATGAGCTTAATTTTGAGTTGGAAGGAAGATTTGTGGTTGACAAATGGTGTTCCGCTTACAAGTATCACATGATGGAGGTTTTCCAATATGGACGAGCAACACTTCAAAATATTGTCGATTATTGTAACGAAGTTGCATTTTGTGATGAGTTGTACAATATTTTGGTTGAAGATAAAAAGTATGAATGTTTAGATATGGACGATATTCATAATGCCCTCAGTACGGCATTAATTGTTCGAGCTGTGCATAACGATCCCGAGTTTGATGTTATGGATGAATCTGATAATGACGACGACGGTTGGGAAGAAATAATAATACTATAATATATATTAATATGGACCGTGAAGAATTGATACGATTGGCCAAACTTCAATACCCCGATATTAAAGAAGCTCATATAGAATTGCTTGTTTCAATATGACTTCGATTATAGCATCACTAATGACGGTTGCATCCTAATCCCAGCAGGATCCATTATCGAATATAACGCCAATACAGACCCGCCCTCTTCTGTTCTTGCTAAAGTCAATGATATAAATTCACACTATGATTACATCTCAGACAGACAGTATGAGACCATTATTGCCAGAATGAAAAACAGAACTGCGGAAGAAGAGAGTGAATACAGTTGCCCTAGTGACTCAGAAGAAGAATCTTCTTTTCCTGTTGTAAAGAACAAACAAACAGAGGATTATGATATGGCAAGCGATGGTTCCCTATTTGCTGGTAAAAAATCAGCATGCAGTGGTGCAGCATATGCCATAAGAAACTTCGACAACGGAATGCCATTAGTTCGGAAGATGAATATCCCCCCCTCAAGAGCTTTCACTGCACCGGGACTATTTATTAAAGAAGATATCCAAAACCCTAGTAGCACATCTGCCGAAATTGCGGGACTACGATTTCTACTCACAGAACAAAAAGAAAAGCTCCTCAAATCCATGACTCCAATGGTGCATGCCATTGACTCCATGGCCGCAATATCTGCTGTAACAAAGGATGGCAGATCCATGAACGCGCGTGACAAATTACGTGAAGCCAATCGCAGAGATGTACAAGCTGTCCGCCTACTGCTAGAAGAACCGTTGCGTGGTTTCTATAGTGAAGGAGACCAAAGTAAAATTATCCTCAAATGGATCAGGGGTCACACTAATGACAAAGTCCATGACAGAGTGGACCGCACTGCCAAAAGAGCCCCATTCAGAGGGGGTTGTTCAGACATCTCACGATACGCCCCCGCCGAGGAACTACCTTTTTCATTGTTCATTTTCGAGGTCCCTATCGTAGGTGATATTCGCAGTCGCATCAGAAGAATTCAACGTCTCTCACACTATCATAACTGGAGAACACTACAGTCTCAAGGAAAGTACTTGAGGATGCTCAATGAGAATAACATTACCCCCACTAAAGACATTTCCAAAATCACACCTAAAGCTTTCACGGCTTCTAGAAGTAGAGAACTCCTGGGTCTCCAATCCTCTCCAGCACGTTCATTTAAACTGGGAAAATTCTTAACTGAAAACTGCCCATACTGCCAACAGAATACAAAATGTACCTTTGAACACATTCAACTTGAATGTCCAGGACATAATAATAGCTTGAATAATCTTAGAGCAACCCAGGATGCTGAACTGAGGAAAATCATTGCTGAAGAAATTTCGGAAAAGCCTAAACTCCTTAACCCTGGTGTAGGTACCACATATATCAAAACACAATCATTGAAACTTTTCCCACTTGCTGACCTAAGACAGGAAATGAATGAGGAATTATATTTACACGCTCTTCCGGAAGCTAGTATGTATCGACCATCAAATTCAAAAAAGAATACCATTGCTGTGACCGCCAAACCGGAAGTAGACTCCGACACGGGAATAACTAAATATCCCGATCTCCAATATGTCCAAAGGAAAGAGTTCTGGAAACTTCTGGCTTGGCACCGTCTTTCCAACAAAGTAGTTCCATGCTCACTTGCGGAGTACTCGAATAGAGCACATGATATTCATGAAGCACTCAATGCATGCAAGTTTGAATCGGGCGATCCGAAAAACTGCTACGCAATAAGAAGATGCCTCTTAGATATTTTGGTGGATGACAGAAACCTGGACAAAAACGGGTGTGAACTCTTTTCTAACCCTCTAAATGCCCACCCTAGAATCCACTCGAGAAGATGCATACCCACCGCAAGAATGAAAAAAGCTCTCAGACCTTTCTGCCATCATGGGAAAATTGGTTTTGATGGTCTCGCCTGGGATGCCTATGTGAACCCGATAACAGGCATTGGCAGAATCGTTTATGGAAATCCCCCTTTCGATGGGAAAGAAAAGGGGAAATCTTCGGCGGTTATGACCACCTTGGAAATGGGTCATAAAGCGGCGAACACTGTCTCTGGATTTTCAGGAACATGGATTCTCCCGTTGTCCCCCAAAAACCAGAAAAGATGGTTTGACAAAGGCTGTAAACTTGTCTTCAGATTCCCGCATAACACTATCCCATTCATCCCACATGGTTATTGGACGGGCGATGACCCCTACGTTCTCCCAGGTGGTGGGTGCTATAAAGATGACTTTTCGGATGTTGTAATTACATCATTGTATTATTGCCATAGACAGCGCACCCAGTGACATCCAACCAGCCTTTGACTGGAGGTCGTCTACGCAGAAAAAGATTGCCAGATGGTTTCTCAACGTCCTTCCCAAGTCTAAGGTCACGAAGAAGAGACTTGAATACACAGGAGTTAGCACTGATATTTAGACATCGTAAACATGCAAACATTTTTAATATTGAGAACCCGCAGAGTACATGCTCCAACTGCCTGTCGCAACTTGCCTCACGGGTTGAAAGCTTCCCTCGCCGACATGATTGCTGCGTGTGCGCCTATCGTCCTCCTGTTGGCCAAGTGTTCACGGGGTGGGGATGAGGGGGGGAGGCAGCGCGTGCAACCTTTGTTTACCAACAACCATGGTGGAATACTAACAATAATCGTCGTATTTTTGCAGGATCTTTATACAACGTACGGCCTTAGCCAATCTGACGTGATGGACATTGCATCGGAGTCCAAGGGCACCCGCACTAGTCTGCGATCACTCCTCCGTCGACGAGACGGAGCGCTCCCTGCAGGAGGAGGGCCATTGCTTCGGGCGGAGCATGACCGCCTCACCAAGGTGGCGAAGACAATAAACGCGGCAAGTGGCAATGTTACTTCGAGATGGCGTGTGACGAAGCTACCTACGTGGCCGGCCGGTATTGGGGCCATGCGCATGCCTGGGGAACTGTTAGGCCCCGACGAGCAATTAACGGAGAACCAGACCTCACATGGCAGCGCGGTACCAGAGAATATGTCGTTCGACCTAGAGGAGGTGCCTGACCTTCTTAAAGCAAGTGCCGATGGCTTCTCAGACGAGGAGGGACCTGACGACGCGGAGACCGCACGGCTACTGGGGCAGCTACGTCTGGAAAGTGATGCCACCGAGTATAACGAAAACATATTTGTCCAGGTACGTACGACAGCAACATTCTTGTGTGCTAAGTGTATTGCCAGCCCACAACGGGTGTATAAAGAACTAACAATGCGGTATGGGGTTCGTACGCACGGTTTGAAAGCAGGTCTTCCATGCCCACGGTTGCGACCAGGCGTGGCCAACAGACTACGACGTGTGGGACGAGCGCACGGCCACGGAGGCAGGTCTCATGGATGAACTCTTGCGCACGGCCGAGGAAGAACAGGACGTGGACATGCCTGAGGAAGAAAATGTCGTGGAAATGCCTCCGCCGGAGAACCTGCAATGGGACATCCGCCCAGGTGAACCGCTGTTTATTGACAATCCGGATAATGTTATAACCGTTGGTGAGGCGGTCTACTACTTCATGCAGTTGCGAATAGACCAAGGCTGGTCACGGCCAGCTTTTGACCGATTTCTGAAGGTCCTGCTCATGCTGATGGGTGGGCCTACCCGATGTCGCTTGCCAAGCACCCTATATAGGATGCGGACTTACATGCAAGTAGAAGATCACATGGCATATGCGGTCCATGTATGCCCGCGGTGGTGCCGACATTTCCCCCGAGAGCCAGATCCGAGGAAATGGGACCCAATAGAGGAGTGCGGTGTGGTGCTGGAGAAAGACGAAGCGGGTATCGTTGTAAAGCGCTGCAAGGAAAGACGACGGGTTGAGGTTGCGGAAACCGCGGACGGGGAGAAGTTGCGCCCGAAAGAGTGGTTCTATTATTTCCCGATCGAGGATACCATCCGAAGATGGATGGAATGCCCAGAGTTTTGCAAGGCCCGTGCCCGCCGAGACGCGCGCTTGCAGTGTGACTTCTGGACATCGGAACTGGCGAGAACCATAACCCGCCACGCATCCGTTAAGGGCGCTCTCTTACAGGACGCTCCTAGGATCGAAACCCCCGTTGGAGGTGATCCTTATGTGGAATACGCCGAGCACCACGTGATGGTGATTTCCCCCGGGGCGGATGACTGTCAAGTGTTCAACTCAGATGTTGGGTGACCCCCCCCCACACCATCTTGCACACCCCATATATACACAAGCATGTCGTGCAACCAGCCGCCGCGGATGCAACTGGCTGAGCGCGTGCGCGGGGATGTGGAGTGCAGGTCTTACTCCATGGGTGTCGGGGTGGTCAAAAGCGAAGACCTTCATTACTCGGTACGTATGAAGATGGTGGATCTGGATGGTGGAGTGGCTACAGGTTAATCCAGGTATCCAGCGTAGCTTGTGGCTTGTGGCATTATTAGCTTATTATGGTGGCAGTAGCAAGCTTGCAAGGGGAGAGGGGAAGGAAAAGAGAGGGGAAGGGAAAGTGCGAGGAAGCGCGCCTCGTAAATGTGTGGCATCTCGGACTTTCACCGAGATCTCCAAACCAAGGGTTTGGCGCTCTGTTTTAGGTAACGCCAATAGCACTCTGCAGAAATCTGAAGCCAAATTCGATCGCCTATCTGTGAGGAATGGAAGGTGGAATGGGGGTGGCACGAATGCAGATGAGGCACCGTGACAAGTTTCACAAGTACCTATGGATGACAAAAGGGCCACGGCAGAAGATTGTTAATCTGTTGGTGGTATGGGGGCTCCTCGAAGACGAGATGCTCAGCCTGAGTAAGGGTCAGACGGTTGACGGAGCAGAGTTTGTGGTGCACGATGCGTTCCTCAAGAAATCTTACCAGCTGACCGTGATCCTGGGAATGGTGTATGCCGACTCCGTTATGCGGATAACGATGGGCAGGTTCATGGGAATTAGCAGTTACCGCGCCGATCCGTACTGTCTGTTTGAGGGAACTGTTGGTCCGGGGGGGCGAGGGATGTATTTCCGGGGCTATTTCAAGGAAGTGGAGCAGCAAGGATGGACCAACTCTAAAGGGTCAAATAAGGTGTGGGCGGACGATGCCGATGCAATGCTCACTAAGCAGATGCACGCCTCGATGGTGGCGAGCACAGAATCGGGCGCCGAACCAGCACACGCCACAGGGAGACACGGACGAGGCGCCTTGGAGCGCATTCTGTACTTTGACCCGATGCACGCATATGCCCACCCATTCGCACATTGTGTGCTCTACGGGAATGTAAAGAGGTGCCTCCAGCTCTGGTTTGGCAAGCTGAGCAACAACACGCACCCTTTGCTGGTTCTGCCGAAAGCGATTGTTGATGAGATCCAAAGCCGGGCAGCCCTCATCCAACGCCTCACGACACAGGCCGCCCGTACCATTGCGTGGTGAAGTACTTGGGTGCGTACACGTTCAGTCTTCCCTGCTCATTATTTTAGAAAGAGGCTCAAACGCACTGATGATAGCAGCGTTTGGCGCTCTGTTTGAGCTAATGCCACGAACGAATTGCAAGCTGACAAAAACTGTCGCCAAAAAGATAGGGTTGCCAAGTGTGCCTCCATCTTTTCGAAAAATTGACCAAATGAAGTGATGTAAATATCATCATGTGGTGGTTTTCCGCGAGGAGAACGCCGGTAAAGTCCAAACCGCCGTTAGATTAGCGGTTTTTCCGCTTGCAAAGGGGCTGCCGATCTGTGATTTTGTAAAGAAGAGAAAGCTCGAGTGACCAAACCAAATGACTCGCGCACTCGAGCTTTCTCTTCTTTACAAAATCACAGATCGGCAGCCCCTTTGCAAGCGGGAAAACCGCTACTCTAACGGCGTTTTAGACTTTACCGGCATTCTCATCGCGAAAAACCACCACATGATGATATTTACATCACTTCATTTGGTCATTTTTTCGGAAAGATGGAGGCATTGATATCGGTAATCTCTTTCTTGAGCAGGTCGTTGAGAGGGCGGGCCATCTCAGAATAATTCGGTCCCCCTGGCTCACCCACCAGGCTCTTATAGTAGTTCATCATGCCCAAGATAAAACGGAGCCCAGTCTTGTCTTGGGGCCTCGGAAGGTCCTGGATGGCCTTGCACTTTGCTTCCTGCGCACCAATGGAGTTGTGCCCAATGCGGTAGCCCAGAAAGTCCACGGTGGCTGCCCCGAAGGTACTCTTGCCTGCGTGCAGTCTTATGCCAGCATCTCCCAACCAGTGCCGACAACGGATCCGGAGCAGCTCCGCCTCCGTTGTACGGAGCACCGATTTTACCAGGCTCCGGCTCCGTAGGAGCCCGCGAGATCGAGGATTCGCATTGCTCCGTCTCCGACGGGGCGTTGAAAAGTCAGGCTCTGGCTCCGTAGGAGCCAACCGAGTCCAAGCTCCGTGCTGATCTGGCTCCGACGGTGCAAAATATAATCAGCCTCCGAGCCCGCGGAGCCGTGAAAATTTAGGCTCCGATGCGATCCGCGCTCCGCGGATTCATATTTTGTCACGCTCCGGCTCCGAATCCGGGCGGATCTAACAACATTTTACGGGGTAGACAAAAATCCTGAGTTAGCTTTGAATGGCGCAGTCGGTCCGCCCACCATCTCACCATGGCCCCTCCAAGGCCTGCAGCTGTTCAGACCTCACTCCCTTGCGAGATCATAAAAAAATACCCAGGTCCTGAACAAGTCGATATGGCTGTCGTGGTGAACATACCGGGGTCGTGGTTCACGTCCATGTCACCGAGCGAGAGAGCCAAGACGTTCTCGGCGACTGCGGTGGAGTATCAAGAAGTTCACCAGTTCGGAACTGGACGCTCATCCGCCAAGACCGAGGGGATACGGTTCCAGGTATAATTATCCAGCTTTAATACTATCAGCAAGCCGCCTACGCTCGTAAGTAGCCCGGAAACCCGGTCCGAGCGACGCGCTTCTTGGCACGCTTGGTGCCATTCTAAAACATGCACAAAAATACGGTAGGATCCGTTCGTTCCGCGCAATCCGGCGGAGCTTGAAAGCTTCAGGCTCCGGCTCCGTAGGAGCGCGAAAAAGTGAGGGTTCGCCAAGCTCCGGCTCCGCAGGAGCCGAAAAAAATGAGGCTCCGGCTCCGGAGGAGCTGCCAAGCACCACGCTCCGTCCCATCCCGGCTCCGTAGGAGCCGTCGAACATGAGGGTCCGGCTCCGCAGGAGCCGGTGGACACCAGGCTCCGAGGTGGCTCCGTTGGCTCCGTTGTCGACACTGCTTGCGGCAACGGTGGCAAAGGGGCTTCGCCTTCATGTTGTCCCTGTCGAACCCCACAGGCGGTGCCGCGTGCACACCCACCCGATGGCCTCGCGGATGCTGCTTACCGCGCGGCTGTGGCTGCTGCTGTCGCTGGACCGCACCCGCACGATTGTCTCGCACGAGCGCCTTCAAGGTGGCGATCTCGTCGAGAAGAACCGCGTACTCAGACGACGTGATAAGCGCGGAGGGATTACCGCCCGCCCCCAGCGATTGCTTCTCACGCACTGCCACCCCATCGTCCGACTGCGCCCAGGCCTGAAAGATAGCCACGACGAGCGCCTGGAGCGAGCGGAGAGTCACCCCGCCGAGGTCACCCGCAAGCGGGTACCGCACCTTCACCGCCGCGTAGAAGATCGGGTCGAGGCGGTTGTAGAGCGACAACTTGTGGGTCTCGTCGGTGGGCTGCCAGTCAGGAGCGCGGTTATCCCGCACCAGACGTTGTTCACGAGCCAAGATGGGCTGCGGGTCAACGCCTGCGGGATAACGTAGAGCTGCGTGCTCCTGCTGGTGGCTCTCACGTAGCGCGGCCGGCACGCTCCCCTTGATAATGTCGATAAGGGCGCGACGTCCATGACGGTCAGCCGAAGAGTCCGTACCGCGAAGCCAGGTGTCCGCCACGGAGTTGCGCTCCACGACGAGGGCCAACACGTCGTAGAGAAGCCCATAAACCTTCTCGATAACCAGAGAGGTGGGGTCGTCGAGGTCAAAAGGAGCCAAATCCAGCCCAGCGGACTGAAACTCGGTACGAAGCTGCACCACCAGCTCGGAGAGGCGGTCCGCGTCGTCAGTACCACGATAATGATGTTTCTTGGAACCAAGGATATCCTCGCGGATACCCTTGGCCCAAGCCCGATGTAATCTCCCCTTGTAGACCACGTCAACCGCGGCATGCTGGTCAACAAGGTGCTTCCGCAACGCGACAGCGGTGTCGGAGTTGCTGGAAGCAGCAGGGGGCACCACAGGCGGGGTGCTAGCGGTTGGGGTGTCTCGAACCGCATCTATAAGCCGTATCGAGGCGTCCAAATCGGAATCCTTCAATAGGCGCTTGCGAGCTCGTGTAGATGTCGCCATACTTCTGAAAGCCATAGAAAAGATGATGCGCGGTAGCACGTTTGGGTGTTGTGGCGGAAATGGAGCGAAGACGTAACGGCAGAACGTGCGGAGCGGCGAAAAGAGCGTGGGGCACTTGCAAATGTCGATGTGGTCGAAGGTGTCCGGAGCACCAGCCCAAAATACGCGAACCAGCGGGATCAGTGCAGGTAGAATAACGCAAATGAACATTGCCAAAACCGAGCAATAGCAACGCGCGGTGCCCATGACTCGCAGCCGCAAAAGACGTCTACCGTAAAGCCATGTTCCAAATCCTAGTCGCACCCAAACGCGCAAGTGCGCACCACCTCTTCAAGCGGCTGCTTAGCCAATCATGGCCAAGATAGCAAGTGGTATAAAAGCGTGGATGGGGCCACGACCTACCGGAATATCCAAGTACACTAGATATCAGAAAGTCCCGTACTTGTGTGGATAAACTGTCTAAGATAAATAAACCCT
>LGRX02002362.1:0-17590 GCA_001247695.2 Cymbomonas tetramitiformis
TGCCAACTGTGTTGTGAATGGTGCCATCGGCAAATGCTGTTGCAAAATATGTCAAAAGAGTCATGCGATATGTTCATGCTGGCATTGTGGTAAGGCGCGTGAAGAATGTTGCAAATATGTCTATTGCAGTGGTGGTCGGTCAGCGATGGTGCGGCAATGCATATCATCCACTAGTATAATGTGAACCGCGTGTTGTCATGTGTTGCGATGTAGGACATCAACGGCAGCATGCAATATGCCAACTGTGTTGTGAATGGTGCCATCGGCAAATGCTGTTGCAAAATATGTCAAAAGAGTCATGCGATATGTCCATACTGGCATTGTGGTAAGACGCCTGAAAAATGTTGCAAAATATGTCCAGTGTAGTGGTGGTCGGTCAGCGATGGTGCGGCAATGCATGTCATCCACTAGTATAATGTGAACCGCGTGTTGTCATGTGTTGCGACGTACGACACCAACGGCAGCATGCAATATGCCAACTGTGTTATGAATGGTGCCATCGGCAAATGCTGTTGCAAAATATGTCAAAAGAGTCATGAGATATGTTCATACTGGCATTGTGGTAAGACGCCTGAAAAAGGTCGCAAAATATGTCCAGTGTAGTGGTGGTCGGTCAGCGATGGTGCGGCAATGCATGTCATCCACTAGTATAATGTGAACCGCGTGTTGTCATGTGTTGCGACGTAGGACACCAACGGCGGCATGCAATATCCCAACTGTGTTGTGAATGGTGCCATCGGCAAATGCTGTTGCAAAATATGTCAAACGAGTCATGAGATATGTCCATACTGGCATTGTGGTAAGACGCCTGAAGAATGTTGCAAAATATGTCCAGTGTAGTGGTGGTCGGTCAGCGATGGTGCGGCAATGCATGTCATCCACTAGTATAATGTGAACCGCGTGTTGTCATTTGTTGCGACGTAGAACACCAACGGCGGCATGCAATATCCCAACTGTGTTGTGAATGGTGCCATCGGCAAATGCTGTTGCAAAATATGTCAAAAGAGTCATGAGATATGTCCATACTGGCATTGTGGCAAGACGCCTGAAAAATGTTGCAAAATATGTCCAGTGTAGTGGTGGTCGGTCAGCGATGGTGCGGCAATGCATGTCATCCACTAGTATAATGTGAACTGCGTGTTGTCATGTGTTGCGACGTACGACATCAACGGCAGCATGCAATATGCCAACTGTGTTATGAATGGTGCCATCGGCAAATGCTGTTGCAAAATATGTCAAAAGAGTCATGAGATATGTCCATACTGGCATTGTGGTAAGACGCCTGAAGAATGTTGCAAAATATGTCCAGTGTAGTGGTGGTCGGTCAGCGATGGTGCGGCAATGCATGTCATCCACTAGTATAATGTGAGCCGCGTGTTGTCATGTGTTGCGACGTACGACACCAACGGCGGCATGCAATATCCCAACTGTGTTGTGAATGGTGCCATCGGCAAATGATGTTGCAAAATATGTCAAACGAGTCATGAGATATGTTCATACTGGCATTGTGGTAAGACGCCTGAAGAATGTTGCAAAGTATGTCCATTGTAGTGGTGGTCGGTCAGCGATGATGCGGCAATGCATGTCATCCACTAGTATAATGTGAACCGCGTGTTGTCATGTGTTGCGACGTAGGACACCAACGGTAGCATGCAATATGCCAACTGTGTTGTGAATGGTGCCATCGGCAAATGCTGTTGCAAAATATGTCAAAAGAGTCATGCGATATGTCCATACTGGCATTGTGGTAAGACGCCTGAAGAATGTTGCAAAATATGTCCAGTGTAGTGGTGGTCGGTCAGCGATGGTGCGGCAATGCATGTCATCCACTAGTATAATGTGAACCGCGTGTTGTCATTTGTTGCGACGTAGGACACCAACGGCGGCATGCAATATCCCAACTGTGTTGTGAATGGTGCCATCGGCAAATGCTGTTGCAAAATATGTCAAAAGAGTCATGAGATATGTCCATACTGGCATTGTGGTAAGACGCCTGAAAAATGTTGCAAAATATGTCCAGTGTAGTGGTGGTCGGTCAGCGATGGTGCGGCAATGCATGTCATCCACTAGTATAATGTGAACCGCGTGTTGTCATGTGTTGCGACGTACGACACCAACGGCAGCATGCAATATGCCAACTGTGTTATGAATGGTGCCATCGGCAAATGCTGTTGCAAAATATGTCAAAAGAGTCATGAGATATGTCCATACTGGCATTGTGGTAAGACGCCTGAAGAATGTTGCAAAATATGTCCAGTGTAGTGGTGGTCGGTCAGCGATGGTGCGGCAATGCATGTCATCCACTAGTATAATGTGAACCGCGTGTTGTCATGTGTTGCGACGTACGACACCAACGGCAGCATGCAATATCCCAACTGTGTTGTGAATGGTGCCATCGGCAAATGCTGTTGCAAAATATGTCAAACGAGTCATGAGATATGTCCATACTGGCATTGTGGTAAGACGCCTGAAAAAGGTCGCAAAGTATGTCCAGTGTAGTGGTGGTCGGTCAGCGATGATGCGGCAATGCATGTCATCCACTAGTATAATGTGAGCCGCGTGTTGTCATGTGTTGCGACGTACGACACCAACGGCGGCATGCAATATCCCAACTGTGTTGTGAATGGTGCCATCGGCAAATGCTGTTGCAAAATATGTCAAAAGAGTCATGAGATATGTCCATACTGGCATTGTGGCAAGACGCCTGAAAAATGTTGCCAAATATGTCCAGTGTAGTGGTGGTCGGTCAGCGATGGTGCGGCAATGCATGTCATCCACTAGTATAATGTGAACCGCGTGTTGTCATGTATTGCGACGTACGACACCAACGGCAGCATGTAATATGCCAACTGTGTTGTGAATGGTGCCATCGGCAAATGCTGTTGCAAAATATGTCAAAAGAGTCATGCGATATGTTCATGCTGGCATTGTGGTAAGGCGCCTGAAGAATGTTGCAAATATGTCTATTGCAGTGGTGGTCGGTCAGCGATGGTGCGGCAATGCATATCATCCACTAGTATAATGTGAACCGCGTGTTGTCATGTGTTGCGATGTAGGACATCAACGGCAGCATGCAATATGCCAACTGTGTTGTGAATGGTGCCATCGGCAAATGCTGTTGCAAAATATGTCAAAAGAGTCATGCGATATGTCCATACTGGCATTGTGGTAAGACGCCTGAAAAATGTTGCAAAATATGTCCAGTGTAGTGGTGGTCGGTCAGCGATGGTGCGGCAATGCATGTCATCCACTAGTATAATGTGAACCGCGTGTTGTCATGTGTTGCGACGTACGACACCAACGGCGGCATGCAATATCCCAACTGTGTTGTGAATGGTGCCATCGGCAAATGCTGTTGCAAAATATGTCAAAAGAGTCATGAGATATGTTCATACTGGCATTGTGGTAAGACGCCTGAAAAATGATGCAAAGTATGTCCAGTGTAGTGGTGGTCGGTCAGCGATGATGCGGCAATGCATGTCATCCACTAGTATAATGTGAACCGCGTGTTGTCATGTGTTGCGATGTAGGACATCAACGGCAGCATGCAATATCCCAACTGTGTTGTGAATGGTGCCATCGGCAAATGCTGTTGCAAAATATGTCAAAAGAGTTATGCGATATGTCCATACTGGCATTGTGGTAAGACGCCTGAAGAATGTTGCAAAATATGTCCAGTGTAGTGGTGGTCGGTCAGCGATGGTGCGGCAATGCATGTCATCCACTAGTATAATGTGAACCGCGTGTTGTCATTTGTTGCGACGTAGGACACCAACGGCGGCATGCAATATCCCAACTGTGTTGTGAATGGTGCCATCGGCAAATGCTGTTGCAAAATATGTCAAAAGAGTCATGAGATATGTCCATACTGGCATTGTGGTAAGACGCCTGAAAAATGTTGCAAAATATGTCCAGTGTAGTGGTGGTCGGTCAGCGATGGTGCGGCAATGCATGTCATCCACTAGTATAATGTGAACTGCGTGTTGTCATGTGTTGCGACGTACGACACCAACGGCAGCATGCAATATGCCAACTGTGTTATGAATGGTGCCATCGGCAAATGCTGTTGCAAAATATGTCAAAAGAGTCATGAGATATGTCCATACTGGCATTGTGGTAAGACGCCTGAAGAATGTTGCAAAATATGTCCAGTGTAGTGGTGGTCGGTCAGCGATGATGCGGCAATGCATGTCATCCACTAGTATAATGTGAACCGCGTGTTGTCATGTGTTGCGACGTACGACACCAACGGCAGCATGCAATATGCCAACTGTGTTGTGAATGGTGCCATCGGCAAATGCTGTTGCAAAATATGTCAAAAGAGTCATGCGATATGTCCATACTGGCATTGTGGTAAGACGCCTGAAAAAGGTTGCAAAATATGTCCAGTGTAGTGGTGGTCGGTCAGCGATGGTGCGGCAATGCATGTCATCCACTAGTATAATGTGAACCGCGTGTTGTCATTTGTTGCGACGTAGGACACCAACGGCAACATGCAATATCCCAACTGTGTTGTGAATGGTGCCATCGGCAAATGCTGTTGCAAAATATGTCAAAAGAGTCATGAGATATGTCCATACTGGCATTGTGGTAATGTGAACCGCGTGTTGTCATGTATTGCGACGTAGGACACCAACGGCAACATGCAATATGCCAACTGTGTTGTGAATGGTGCCATCGGCAAATGCTGTTGCAAAATATGTCAAAAGAGTCATGAGATATGTCCATACTGGCATTGTGGTAAGACGCCTGGAAAAGGTTGCAAAATATGTCCAGTGTAGTGGTGGTCGGTCAGCGATGGTGCGGCAATGCATGTCATCCACTAGTATAATGTGAACCGCGTGTTGTCATGTGTTGCGACGTACGACACCAACGGCAGCATGCAATATGCCAACTGTGTTATGAATGGTGCCATCGGCAAATGCTGTTGCAAAATATGTCAAAAGAGTCATGAGATATGTTCATACTGGCATTGTGGTAAGACGCCTGAAGAATGTTGCAAATATGTCCATTGCAGTGGTGGTCGGTCAGCGATGGTGCGGCAATGCATGTCATCCACTAGTATAATGTGAACCGCGTGTTGTCATGTATTGCGACGTACGACACCAACGGCAGCATGCAACATGCCAACTGTGTTGTGAATGGTGCCATCGGCAAATGCTGTTGCAAAATATGTCAAAGAATGCTGTTGCAAAATATGTCAAAAGAGTCATGCGATATGTCCATACTGGCATTGTGGTAAGACGGCTGGAAAATGTTGCAAAATATGTCCAGTGTAGTGGTGGTCGGTCAGCGATGGTGCGGCAATGCATATCATCCACTAGTATAATGTGAACCGCGTGTTGTCATGTGTTGCGACGTACGACACCAACGGCGGCATGCAATATCCCAACTATGTTGTGAATGGTGCCATCGGCAAATGCTGTTGCAAAATATGTCAAAAGAGTCATGAGATATGTCCATACTGGCATTGTGGCAAGACGGCTGGAAAATGTTGCAAAATATGTCCAGTGTAGTGGTGGTCGGTCAGCGATGGTGCGGCAATGCATGTCATCCACTAGTATAATGTGAACCGCGTGTTGTCATGTGTTGCGACGTACGACACCAACGGCAGCATGCAATATCCCAACTGTGTTGTGAATGGTGCCATCGGCAAATGCTGTTGCAAAATATGTCAAACGAGTCATGAGATATGTCCATACTGGCATTGTGGTAAGACGCCTGAAGAAGGTCGCAAAGTATGTCCAGTGTAGTGGTGGTCGGTCAGCGATGATGCGGCAATGCATGTCATCCACTAGTATAATGTGAGCCGCGTGTTGTCATGTGTTGCGACGTACGACACCAACGGCGGCATGCAATATCCCAACTGTGTTGTGAATGGTGCCATCGGCAAATGCTGTTGCAAAATATGTCAAAAGAGTCATGAGATATGTCCATACTGGCATTGTGGCAAGACGCCTGAAAAATGTTGCCAAATATGTCCAGTGTAGTGGTGGTCGGTCAGCGATGGTGCGGCAATGCATGTCATCCACTAGTATAATGTGAACCGCGTGTTGTCATGTGTTGCGACGTACGACACCAACGGCAGCATGTAATATGCCAACTGTGTTGTGAATGGTGCCATCGGCAAATGCTGTTGCAAAATATGTCAAAAGAGTCATGCGATATGTTCATGCTGGCATTGTGGTAAGGCGCCTGAAGAATGTTGCAAATATGTCTATTGCAGTGGTGGTCGGTCAGCGATGGTGCGGCAATGCATGTCATCCACTAGTATAATGTGAACCGCGTGTTGTCATGTGTTGCGACGTACGACACCAACGGCGGCATGCAATATCCCAACTGTGTTGTGAATGGTGCCATCGGCAAATGCTGTTGCAAAATATGTCAAAAGAGTCATGAGATATGTTCATACTGGCATTGTGGTAAGACGCCTGAAAAATGATGCAAAGTATGTCCAGTGTAGTGGTGGTCGGTCAGCGATGATGCGGCAATGCATGTCATCCACTAGTATAATGTGAACCGCGTGTTGTCATGTGTTGCGATGTAGGACATCAACGGCTGCATGCAATATCCCAACTGTGTTGTGAATGGTGCCATCGGCAAATGCTGTTGCAAAATATGTCAAAAGAGTCATGAGATATGTCCATACTGGCATTGTGGTAATGTGAACCGCGTGTTGTCATGTATTGCGACGTAGGACACCAACGGCAGCATGCAATATGCCAACTGTGTTGTGAATGGTGCCATCGGCAAATGCTGTTGCAAAATATGTCAAAAGAGTCATGAGATATGTCCATACTGGCATTGTGGTAAGACGGCTGGAAAATGTTGCAAAATATGTCCAGTGTAGTGGTGGTCGGTCAGCGATGGTGCGGCAATGCATATCATCCACTAGTATAATGTGAACCGCGTGTTGTCATGTGTTGCGACGTACGACACCAACGGCGGCATGCAATATCCCAACTATGTTGTGAATGGTGCCATCGGCAAATGCTGTTGCAAAATATGTCAAAAGAGTCATGAGATATGTCCATACTGGCATTGTGGCAAGACGGCTGGAAAATGTTGCAAAATATGTCCAGTGTAGTGGTGGTCGGTCAGCGATGGTGCGGCAATGCATGTCATCCACTAGTATAATGTGAGCCGCGTGTTGTCATGTATTGCGACGTACGACACCAACGGCAGCATGTAATATGCCAACTGTGTTGTGAATGGTGCCATCGGCAAATGCTGTTGCAAAATATGTCAAAAGAGTCATGCGATATGTTCATGCTGGCATTGTGGTAAGGCGCCTGAAGAATGTTGCAAATATGTCTATTGCAGTGGTGGTCGGTCAGCGATGGTGCGGCAATGCATGTCATCCACTAGTATAATGTGAACCGCGTGTTGTCATGTGTTGCGACGTACGACACCAACGGCGGCATGCAATATCCCAACTGTGTTGTGAATGGTGCCATCGGCAAATGCTGTTGCAAAATATGTCAAAAGAGTCATGAGATATGTTCATACTGGCATTGTGGTAAGACGCCTGAAAAATGTTGCCAAATATGTCCAGTGTAGTGGTGGTCGGTCAGCGATGGTGCGGCAATGCATGTCATCCACTAGTATAATGTGAACCGCGTGTTGTCATTTGTTGCGACGTAGGACACCAACGGCAACATGCAATATCCCAACTGTGTTGTGAATGGTGCCATCGGCAAATGCTGTTGCAAAATATGTCAAAAGAGTCATGAGATATGTCCATACTGGCATTGTGGTAATGTGAACCGCGTGTTGTCATGTATTGCGACGTAGGACACCAACGGCAGCATGCAATATGCCAACTGTGTTGTGAATGGTGCCATCGGCAAATGCTGTTGCAAAATATGTCAAAAGAGTCATGAGATATGTCCATACTGGCATTGTGGCAAGACGCCTGAAAAATGTTGCAAAATATGTCCAGTGTAGTGGTGGTCGGTCAGCGATGGTGCGGCAATGCATGTCATCCACTAGTATAATGTGAACCGCGTGTTGTCATGTGTTGCGACGTACGACACCAACGGCAGCATGCAATATGCCAACTGTGTTGTGAATGGTGCCATCGGCAAATGCTGTTGCAAAATATGTCAAAAGAGTCATGAGATATGTTCATACTGGCATTGTGGTAAGACGCCTGAAAAATGTTGTAAAATATGTCCAGTGTAGTGGTGGTCGGTCAGCGATGGTGCGGCAATGCATGTCATCCACTAGTATAATGTGAACCGCGTGTTGTCATGTGTTGCGACGTACGACACCAACGGCGGCATGCAATATCCCAACTGTGTTGTGAATGGTGCCATCGGCAAATGCTGTTGCAAAATATGTCAAAAGAGTCATGAGATATGTTCATACTGGCATTGTGGTAAGACGCCTGAAAAATGATGCAAAGTATGTCCAGTGTAGTGGTGGTCGGTCAGCGATGATGCGGCAATGCATGTCATCCACTAGTATAATGTGAACCGCGTGTTGTCATGTGTTGCGATGTAGGACATCAACGGCAGCATGCAATATCCCAACTGTGTTGTGAATGGTGCCATCGGCAAATGCTGTTGCAAAATATGTCAAAAGAGTTATGCGATATGTCCATACTGGCATTGTGGTAAGACGCCTGAAGAATGTTGCAAAATATGTCCAGTGTAGTGGTGGTCGGTCAGCGATGGTGCGGCAATGCATGTCATCCACTAGTATAATGTGAACCGCGTGTTGTCATTTGTTGCGACGTAGGACACCAACGGCGGCATGCAATATCCCAACTGTGTTGTGAATGGTGCCATCGGCAAATGCTGTTGCAAAATATGTCAAAAGAGTCATGAGATATGTCCATACTGGCATTGTGGTAAGACGCCTGAAAAATGTTGCAAAATATGTCCAGTGTAGTGGTGGTCGGTCAGCGATGGTGCGGCAATGCATGTCATCCACTAGTATAATGTGAACTGCGTGTTGTCATGTGTTGCGACGTACGACACCAACGGCAGCATGCAATATGCCAACTGTGTTATGAATGGTGCCATCGGCAAATGCTGTTGCAAAATATGTCAAAAGAGTCATGAGATATGTCCATACTGGCATTGTGGTAAGACGCCTGAAGAATGTTGCAAAATATGTCCAGTGTAGTGGTGGTCGGTCAGCGATGATGCGGCAATGCATGTCATCCACTAGTATAATGTGAACCGCGTGTTGTCATGTGTTGCGACGTACGACACCAACGGCAGCATGCAATATGCCAACTGTGTTGTGAATGGTGCCATCGGCAAATGCTGTTGCAAAATATGTCAAAAGAGTCATGCGATATGTCCATACTGGCATTGTGGTAAGACGCCTGAAAAAGGTTGCAAAATATGTCCAGTGTAGTGGTGGTCGGTCAGCGATGGTGCGGCAATGCATGTCATCCACTAGTATAATGTGAACCGCGTGTTGTCATTTGTTGCGACGTAGGACACCAACGGCAACATGCAATATCCCAACTGTGTTGTGAATGGTGCCATCGGCAAATGCTGTTGCAAAATATGTCAAAAGAGTCATGAGATATGTCCATACTGGCATTGTGGTAATGTGAACCGCGTGTTGTCATGTATTGAGACGTAGGACACCAACGGCAGCATGCAATATGCCAACTGTGTTGTGAATGGTGCCATCGGCAAATGCTGTTGCAAAATATGTCAAAAGAGTCATGCGATATGTCCATACTGGCATTGTGGTAAGACGCCTGAAAAATGTTGCAAAATATGTCCAGTGTAGTGGTGGTCGGTCAGCGATGGTGCGGCAATGCATGTCATCCACTAGTATAATGTGAACCGCGTGTTGTCATGTGTTGCGACGTACGACACCAACGGCAGCATGCAATATGCCAACTGTGTTATGAATGGTGCCATCGGCAAATGCTGTTGCAAAATATGTCAAAAGAGTCATGAGATATGTTCATACTGGCATTGTGGTAAGACGCCTGAAGAATGTTGCAAATATGTCCATTGCAGTGGTGGTCGGTCAGCGATGGTGCGGCAATGCATGTCATCCACTAGTATAATGTGAACCGCGTGTTGTCATGTGTTGCGACGTACGACACCAACGGCAGCATGCAATATGCCAACTGTGTTGTGAATGGTGCCATCGGCAAATGCTGTTGCAAAATATGTCAAAAGAGTCATGAGATATGTCCATACTGGCATTGTGGTAAGACGGCTGGAAAATGTTGCAAAATATGTCCAGTGTAGTGGTGGTCGGTCAGCGATGGTGCGGCAATGCATATCATCCACTAGTATAATGTGAACCGCGTGTTGTCATGTGTTGCGACGTACGACACCAACGGCGGCATGCAATATCCCAACTATGTTGTGAATGGTGCCATCGGCAAATGCTGTTGCAAAATATGTCAAAAGAGTCATGAGATATGTTCATACTGGCATTGTGGTAAGACGCCTGAAAAATGTTGCAAAGTATGTCCAGTGTAGTGGTGGTCGGTCAGCGATGATGCGGCAATGCATGTCATCCACTAGTATAATGTGAACCGCGTGTTGTCATGTGTTGCGATGTAGGACATCAACGGCAGCATGCAATATCCCAACTGTGTTGTGAATGGTGCCATCGGCAAATGCTGTTGCAAAATATGTCAAAAGAGTCATGAGATATGTCCATACTGGCATTGTGGTAAGACGGCTGGAAAATGTTGCAAAATATGTCCAGTGTAGTGGTGGTCGGTCAGCGATGGTGCGGCAATGCATGTCATCCACTAGTATAATGTGAACCGCGTGTTGTCATTTGTTGCGACGTAGAACACCAACGGCGGCATGCAATATCCCAACTGTGTTGTGAATGGTGCCATCGGCAAATGCTGTTGCAAAATAGGTCAAACGAGTCATGAGATATGTCCATACTGGCATTGTGGCAAGACGCCTGAAAAATGTTGCAAAATATGTCCAGTGTAGTGGTGGTCGGTCAGCGATGGTGCGGCAATGCATGTCATCCACTAGTATAATGTGAACTGCGTGTTGTCATGTGTTGCGACGTACGACACCAACGGCAGCATGCAATATGCCAACTGTGTTATGAATGGTGCCATCGGCAAATGCTGTTGCAAAATATGTCAAAAGAGTCATGAGATATGTCCATACTGGCATTGTGGTAAGACGCCTGAAGAATGTTGCAAAATATGTCCAGTGTAGTGGTGGTCGGTCAGCGATGATGCGGCAATGCATGTCATCCACTAGTATAATGTGAACCGCGTGTTGTCATGTGTTGCGACGTAGGACACCAACGGCAGCATGCAATATGCCAACTGTGTTGTGAATGGTGCCATCGGCAAATGCTGTTGCAAAATATGTCAAAAGAGTCATGCGATATGTCCATACTGGCATTGTGGTAAGACGCCTGAAAAAGGTTGCAAAATATGTCCAGTGTAGTGGTGGTCGGTCAGCGATGGTGCGGCAATGCATGTCATCCACTAGTATAATGTGAACCGCGTGTTGTCATTTGTTGCGACGTAGGACACCAACGGCAACATGCAATATCCCAACTGTGTTGTGAATGGTGCCATCGGCAAATGCTGTTGCAAAATATGTCAAAAGAGTCATGAGATATGTCCATACTGGCATTGTGGTAATGTGAACCGCGTGTTGTCATGTATTGCGACGTAGGACACCAACGGCAGCATGCAATATGCCAACTGTGTTGTGAATGGTGCCATCGGCAAATGCTGTTGCAAAATATGTCAAAAGAGTCATGAGATATGTCCATACTGGCATTGTGGCAAGACGCCTGAAAAATGTTGCAAAATATGTCCAGTGTAGTGGTGGTCGGTCAGCGATGGTGCGGCAATGCATGTCATCCACTAGTATAATGTGAACCGCGTGTTGTCATGTGTTGCGACGTACGACACCAACGGCAGCATGCAATATGCCAACTGTGTTATGAATGGTGCCATCGGCAAATGCTGTTGCAAAATATGTCAAAAGAGTCATGAGATATGTTCATACTGGCATTGTGGTAAGACGCCTGAAGAATGTTGCAAATATGTCCATTGCAGTGGTGGTCGGTCAGCGATGGTGCGGCAATGCATGTCATCCACTAGTATAATGTGAACCGCGTGTTGTCATGTGTTGCGACGTACGACACCAACGGCAGCATGCAACATGCCAACTGTGTTGTGAATGGTGCCATCGGCAAATGCTGTTGCAAAATATGTCAAAAGAGTCATGAGATATGTCCATACTGGCATTGTGGTAAGACGGCTGGAAAATGTTGCAAAATATGTCCAGTGTAGTGGTGGTCGGTCAGCGATGGTGCGGCAATGCATATCATCCACTAGTATAATGTGAACCGCGTGTTGTCATGTGTTGCGACGTACGACACCAACGGCGGCATGCAATATCCCAACTATGTTGTGAATGGTGCCATCGGCAAATGCTGTTGCAAAATATGTCAAAAGAGTCATGAGATATGTCCATACTGGCATTGTGGCAAGACGGCTGGAAAATGTTGCAAAATATGTCCAGTGTAGTGGTGGTCGGTCAGCGATGGTGCGGCAATGCATGTCATCCACTAGTATAATGTGAACCGCGTGTTGTCATGTGTTGCGACGTACGACACCAACGGCAGCATGCAATATCCCAACTGTGTTGTGAATGGTGCCATCGGCAAATGCTGTTGCAAAATATGTCAAACGAGTCATGAGATATGTCCATACTGGCATTGTGGTAAGACGCCTGAAGAAGGTCGCAAAGTATGTCCAGTGTAGTGGTGGTCGGTCAGCGATGATGCGGCAATGCATGTCATCCACTAGTATAATGTGAACCGCGTGTTGTCATGTGTTGCGATGTAGGACATCAACGGCAGCATGCAATATGCCAACTGTGTTGTGAATGGTGCCATCGGCAAATGCTGTTGCAAAATATGTCAAAAGAGTTATGCGATATGTCCATACTGGCATTGTGGTAAGACGCCTGAAGAATGTTGCAAAATATGTCCAGTGTAGTGGTGGTCGGTCAGCGATGGTGCGGCAATGCATGTCATCCACTAGTATAATGTGAACCGCGTGTTGTCATTTGTTGCGACGTAGAACACCAACGGCGGCATGCAATATCCCAACTGTGTTGTGAATGGTGCCATCGGCAAATGCTGTTGCAAAATATGTCAAAAGAGTCATGAGATATGTCCATACTGGCATTGTGGTAAGACGCCTGAAAAATGTTGCAAAATATGTCCAGTGTAGTGGTGGTCGGTCAGCGATGGTGCGGCAATGCATGTCATCCACTAGTATAATGTGAACCGCGTGTTGTCATGTGTTGCGACGTAGACACCAACGGCAGCATGCAATATGCCAACTGTGTTGTGAATGGTGCCATCGGCAAATGCTGTTGCAAAATATGTCAAAAGAGTCATGAGATATGTCCATACTGGCATTGTGGTAAGACGCCTGAAAAATGTTGCAAAATATGTCCAGTGTAGTGGTGGTCGGTCAGCGATGGTGCGGCAATGCATGTCATCCACTAGTATAATGTGAACCGCGTGTTGTCATGTGTTGCGACGTACGACACCAACGGCGGCATGCAATATCCCAACTGTGTTGTGAATGGTGCCATCGGCAAATGCTGTTGCAAAATATGTCAAAAGAGTCATGAGATATGTTCATACTGGCATTGTGGTAAGACGCCTGAAAAATGTTGCAAAGTATGTCCAGTGTAGTGGTGGTCGGTCAGCGATGATGCGGCAATGCATGTCATCCACTAGTATAATGTGAACCGCGTGTTGTCATGTGTTGCGATGTAGGACATCAACGGCAGCATGCAATATCCCAACTGTGTTGTGAATGGTGCCATCGGCAAATGCTGTTGCAAAATATGTCAAAAGAGTTATGCGATATGTCCATACTGGCATTGTGGTAAGACGCCTGAAGAATGTTGCAAAATATGTCCAGTGTAGTGGTGGTCGGTCAGCGATGGTGCGGCAATGCATGTCATCCACTAGTATAATGTGAACCGCGTGTTGTCATGTGTTGCGACGTAGGACACCAACGGCGGCATGCAATATCCCAACTGTGTTGTGAATGGTGCCATCGGCAAATGCTGTTGCAAAATATGTCAAAAGAGTCATGAGATATGTCCATACTGGCATTGTGGTAAGACGCCTGAAAAATGTTGCAAAATATGTCCAGTGTAGTGGTGGTCGGTCAGCGATGGTGCGGCAATGCATGTCATCCACTAGTATAATGTGAACCGCGTGTTGTCATGTGTTGCGACGTACGACACCAACGGCAGCATGCAATATGCCAACTGTGTTATGAATGGTGCCATCGGCAAATGCTGTTGCAAAATATGTCAAAAGAGTCATGAGATATGTCCATACTGGCATTGTGGTAAGACGCCTGAAGAATGTTGCAAAATATGTCCAGTGTAGTGGTGGTCGGTCAGCGATGATGCGGCAATGCATGTCATCCACTAGTATAATGTGAACCGCGTGTTGTCATGTGTTGCGACGTACGACACCAACGGCAGCATGCAATATGCCAACTGTGTTGTGAATGGTGCCATCGGCAAATGCTGTTGCAAAATATGTCAAAAGAGTCATGCGATATGTCCATACTGGCATTGTGGTAAGACGCCTGAAAAAGGTTGCAAAATATGTCCAGTGTAGTGGTGGTCGGTCAGCGATGGTGCGGCAATGCATGTCATCCACTAGTATAATGTGAACCGCGTGTTGTCATTTGTTGCGACGTAGGACACCAACGGCAACATGCAATATCCCAACTGTGTTGTGAATGGTGCCATCGGCAAATGCTGTTGCAAAATATGTCAAAAGAGTCATGAGATATGTCCATACTGGCATTGTGGTAATGTGAACCGCGTGTTGTCATGTATTGCGACGTAGGACACCAACGGCAACATGCAATATCCCAACTGTGTTGTGAATGGTGCCATCGGCAAATGCTGTTGCAAAATATGTCAAAAGAGTCTGTTGCGACGTACGACACCAACGGCAGCATGCAATATCCCAACTGTGTTGTGAATGGTGCCATCGGCAAATGCTGTTGCAAAATAGGTCAAACGAGTCATGAGATATGTCCATACTGGCATTGTGGTAAGACGCCTGAAAAAGGTCGCAAAATATGTCCAGTGTAGTGGTGGTCGGTCAGCGATGATGCGGCAATGCATGTCATCCACTAGTATAATGTGAACCGCGTGTTGTCATGTGTTGCGACGTACGACACCAACGGCAGCATGCAATATGCCAACTGTGTTATGAATGGTGCCATCGGCAAATGCTGTTGCAAAATATGTCAAAAGAGTCATGAGATATGTCCATACTGGCATTGTGGTAAGACGCCTGAAGAATGTTGCAAAATATGTCCAGTGTAGTGGTGGTCGGTCAGCGATGATGCGGCAATGCATGTCATCCACTAGTATAATGTGAACCGCGTGTTGTCATGTGTTGCGACGTACGACACCAACGGCAGCATGCAATATCCCAACTGTGTTGTGAATGGTGCCATCGGCAAATGCTGTTGCAAAATATGTCAAAAGAGTCATGAGATATGTCCATACTGGCATTGTGGTAAGACGCCTGAAAAATGTTGCAAAATATGTCCAGTGTAGTGGTGGTCGGTCAGCGATGGTGCGGCAATGCATGTCATCCACTAGTATAATGTGAACCGCGTGTTGTCATGTGTTGCGACGTACGACACCAACGGCAGCATGCAATATGCCAACTGTGTTGTGAATGGTGCCATCGGCAAATGCTGTTGCAAAATATGTCAAAAGAGTCATGCGATATGTCCATACTGGCATTGTGGTAAGACGCCTGAAAAAGGTTGCAAAATATGTCCAGTGTAGTGGTGGTCGGTCAGCGATGGTGCGGCAATGCATGTCATCCACTAGTATAATGTGAACCGCGTGTTGTCATGTGTTGCGACGTAGGACACCAACGGCAACATGCAATATCCCAACTGTGTTGTGAATGGTGCCATCGGCAAATGCTGTTGCAAAATATGTCAAAAGAGTCATGAGATATGTCCATACTGGCATTGTGGTAATGTGAACCGCGTGTTGTCATGTATTGCGACGTAGGACACCAACGGCAACATGCAATATCCCAACTGTGTTGTGAATGGTGCCATCGGCAAATGCTGTTGCAAAATATGTCAAAAGAGTCTGTTGCGACGTACGACACCAACGGCAGCATGCAATATCCCAACTGTGTTGTGAATGGTGCCATCGGCAAATGCTGTTGCAAAATAGGTCAAACGAGTCATGAGATATGTCCATGCTGGCATTGTGGTAAGACGCCTGAAGAAGGTCGCAAAATATGTCCAGTGTAGTGGTGGTCGGTCAGCGATGGTGCGGCAATGCATGTCATCCACTAGTATAATGTGAACCGCGTGTTGTCATGTGTTGCGACGTACGACACCAACGGCAGCATGCAATATGCCAACTGTGTTATGAATGGTGCCATCGGCAAATGCTGTTGCAAAATATGTCAAAAGAGTCATGAGATATGTCCATACTGGCATTGTGGTAAGACGCCTGAAGAATGTTGCAAAATATGTCCAGTGTAGTGGTGGTCGGTCAGCGATGATGCGGCAATGCATGTCATCCACTAGTATAATGTGAACCGCGTGTTGTCATGTGTTGCGACGTACGACACCAACGGCAGCATGCAATATCCCAACTGTGTTGTGAATGGTGCCATCGGCAAATGCTGTTGCAAAATAGGTCAAACGAGTCATGAGATATGTCCATACTGGCATTGTGGTAAGACGCCTGAAAAAGGTCGCAAAATATGTCCAGTGTAGTGGTGGTCGGTCAGCGATGATGCGGCAATGCATGTCATCCACTAGTATAATGTGAGCCGCGTGTTGTCATGTGTTGCGACGTACGACACCAACGGCGGCATGCAATATCCCAACTGTGTTGTGAATGGTGCCATCGGCAAATGCTGTTGCAAAATATGTCAAAAGAGTCATGAGATATGTTCATACTGGCATTGTGGTAAGACGCCTGAAAAATGTTGCAAATATGTCCATTGCAGTGGTGGTCGGTCAGCGATGATGCGGCAATGCATGTCATCCACTAGTATAATGTGAACCGCGTGTTGTCATGTGTTGCGACGTACGACACCAACGGCAGCATGCAATATGCCAACTGTGTTATGAATGGTGCCATCGGCAAATGCTGTTGCAAAATATGTCAAAAGAGTCATGAGATATGTCCATACTGGCATTGTGGTAAGACGCCTGAAGAATGTTGCAAAATATGTCCAGTGTAGTGGTGGTCGGTCAGCGATGATGCGGCAATGCATGTCATCCACTAGTATAATGTGAACCGCGTGTTGTCATGTGTTGCGACGTAGGACACCAACGGCAGCATGCAATATCCCAACTGTGTTGTGAATGGTGCCATCGGCAAATGCTGTTGCAAAATATGTCAAAAGAGTCATGAGATATGTCCATACTGGCATTGTGGTAATGTGAACCGCGTGTTGTCATGTATTGCGACGTAGGACACCAACGGCAACATGCAATATCCCAACTGTGTTGTGAATGGTGCCATCGGCAAATGCTGTTGCAAAATATGTCAAAAGAGTC
>LGRX02002363.1:0-31061 GCA_001247695.2 Cymbomonas tetramitiformis
TTTTCAGATCGGTTGAAAAGGAGCGAGTAGAGAAAGCAAATTTTCAGCCCATGACCAACGCCAAGACTTAAGGTAAAAGCTATACCCTTTCTAAGTTAGAACCTAAGCTGTTGTGCTTTTGTGTGAAGTTTCTCACTTGACTAAGTGTTGGTTTATTGTTCCACTTGCTTTTTCAGATCGAATGAGAATGGGCGAGTGGAAAATCTCGGAAGGTTTTACTCCAAGACCAACGCCGAGATTTCTCGCTTGTTGCACGTTGTTTTAAAGAGATTAGGTTGATTCCCTAGAGGCAATTTTCGGACTAGAGCCTTGTTTTGAGCGAATTAGGCTACGAATGGGGCAGCCCTACTTACGATTGGATTGTATTGTGGATAGTAAAAATATTAACGTTTCTAGACTTGTCAAAGTGCATTCAACCACGCATATGCTTTGTTGTGCATCACACTTGTTTATCACACCTGTTGTGCATCACACTCACCAAGCTTCCCCCGATATGAATACTCGCAACGTTCGCGTTTGACTGCTTGTGTAGTTATGGCATAGTTAGTATGCGTTTAGTATGCGCCCTAACACACTAAAGCTATGCTAAAACCAACGTTAGTATGCCTTTACTATGTCCCAGATAGCATGTCGTTAGGACGCCTTTAGGGTGTCGGTGTTAGTATGTCCTAACGTCGTCCTATTAACATCATAATGGCATCCTAACGCCAGTTATAGTGCATGTGTTAGTATGTCCTAACGTCGTCCTACGAGCATCATAATGGCATCCTAACGCCTGTTAATATGCATATGTTAGTATGTCCTAACGTCGTCCTACGAACATCATAACGGCATCCTAAAACCAGTTAAGATGCATGTGTTAGGGGCGTCCTAACGGCATCATATGCACGTACTAACGGGTCGTTAAGACGTATGGCGTTAGTATGCCGTTAATATCTAGTCTCACGTAGTGGGTACCGTAACGGTATCCTAACCGCATACAAGCGGCATACTAACTTGACTACATATACTGCTGTTAGTATGCCTTTAGTACACCTTTAGTACACATACTACAATTTCCTAGGACCGTAGGGTGGGGCCGAGCCTCATAACCACAAAAAACCTCGGATATATACTTTTTTGGACGATTTTCAGTATTCCACCATACTTAAGCGAAGAAATCCGCGCCTGCAGCGGGCATTTTTGGATGGTTGGCCGAGCTGGCCGAAACGGGGGGGATTTCCGAAAGTGGGGCCGAGAGTCACCAGGGGAGGACTTCTCCCCTGCCAGAAACGTAGGGAGCCACAGGCACGAAAGCCGTTTTATGAGGGAAGGTGGAGCCCAACAGAGATGCACTGAAGTGCCAGCCCGGAGCCCGCCTGGTGAGGAGAAGGAGATGAGATTCCCCAGACTCACATGCACCACCAGACTTACGGAGTTGGTGGCCAGTGTCGCCGAACAGCATGCCGTCAGAGACAAGCATCGCGGGGGCATATATGATGATGAATGGTGCCTCAGGTGGCTGAAATCCAATGGCAATGCATAGCTGCCTGAGGGTGAAGCTCGTCGAGTGAAGAGACGCGCAACGCGACACCGATGGGCGACGAGGTTGCTGATGAGATCTACATGATTACGTTATCAGGCAAGGAGGTAAGGATTCCGAAGCCTGCCGACCGCCTGGCATTGGTGAGAGAATACCACGCCAGGACTGGTCATTGGGGAATTAGACGTACCCAACACCTTATGTGGCAGCGACATTGGTGGGCTGACCTCAAGAAGGACGTGGAGGCAGTGGTCACGCAGTGTGAGACGTGCCAGCGGGTGAAGACCCACTATCTATGCCAGGGAGGAGGCAGTCTTGTCCCCCTTGGAGATTAAATCGTTTATGTATCGTTGGTCATTGGACTTGGCTTGGCCTTCGAGGAGGGTGACGAGATCTAGCAAACAATAGAGTGCTCATCATGACCGAGCACTACACCCGATTTATAGTGTGCGTACCCATTCCCAATAAGGAGGCGAGCACCATCGCGGCGGCGTTCCGCAACCATGTGCTAGCTGTCTTTGGTGCGCCAGTAGATAGAAGGACTTGTTCCTCGGCATGCCAGATCATCGGGTGGACTGGGGCAAGTAGGACAAGCTCTCTGAGATGGTGAGGATGTTCATGCCTGGACATTGGAATGAAGGGCACCGGACCGTGTTGAGCAAGAAGTACCGGGAGCAGAAGGCAAAAACGAGGCAATTGAGGAATGCACCCTTAGTCCCTGCTTTGGCTGAAGAAGAGATTGAGAGGCGAGGAGAACTGAGACATATGACGAAGGCCCAGGTGCGCGAAGCTCGTGCACTACAGTGGGGCTTGGAGCTCATCATCACTGTGCCTTCAGAGGTGAGACGCTTGGCGACAGAGGTGGATTTCATTGATGGCGTGTGGGATCCATGGGCGGGAACTGGAGTCATCAGTGAGGTGATGATGGAGCAATGGTCGCACTTGAGATTCATGAACAACGACTGGAACTCTCAGTTGGGTTGGCCTGAGGCGCGTGATGCACTTCAGCCTGGCAACTATCGTATTTGGAAGGAGAAGTATGATGTCTGTGACGCAGTGATAACGTCTCCCTGGTTTGCTGCGCTGGACATAGCGTTTCCACTGGCAATCATGGCCAGTCGTGTGGTGGCATGTGTACATGTTCCCTCTTATTATTTGACATATATGACAGAGAGCACCGCGAGCTACTTCACACGATTGAGTCAGGCCGGACGTCTGCATGTGATTGGACATCTGGAACATGGACCTATTGGCCGCAGGTGTATGTGGGTCCTACTAGTACAAGTAATACCTCACCTTTAAGGAAATGCTGGGTTAAGGAAACACTTTTTCGGAAAAATGCGGAAAAAGTGGGCTGGAAAAAAACATTAATAAAATGTACCCAAATAAGGAAACGGAGGCTGGCTTCCCGTTTTCTTAACTTGCCGAATATTGAGAAATTTTCACGATTTTAGGGGGGATTTGGGGGAATATGGGGAAATTTTAAGAAAAAAGCTGGCTGACGCTCGAAATGCATTTCCTTTTCGTTAGTAATTTCGGTAAGAGGCTGACGCTGGCAGGGGGGGAGGGGGTCAGAAAAATACGGAAAAAGCTAGGCTGGCTTCAAATTCCTGTTTCCTTAAAGGTGAGGTATTACTGTATTCAAGAATCCTCTGGTGAGGGCCAGATAGAATGCTACAGGGTGGTGAAGACGATCGATGGTATTGGTATGTTTACCTTCAGCCTGGGCAGGTTTATGGCAGATGGCGATACGACGCAGTATGCGGAGCAAGCCCATATTTAGGTCTGTGCTGTTGCGGCTTGCGGGCAACGGCTATAGATGGGGGATGTGAGAAATTTGGGCTTGCATATGAGAGCCTCGCAGGTTATCTCAGAATATCAGAATTTCAAACATTTTGTAGCTCTACGATCACTTGTTATGTTGGAGTATGCCCGAATATATCACGAACCTGTATGTTGAGAACGTGCCAGACAGAGATATATATGTGCGTGATTATCATGTGGGACTATCATTATTTGTCCCATCATATGCACGCGTTTGCGATAGGCGTAACAAACGCCGGCTTCTCATGGTACCGAAGCCGGGGTTGCCCAGCTCGTGACAGGCGTGACAGGCGTGACAGGCGTGACAGGCCTTGCGCGTGATGACTGCTCAAAGGTAGTAGAAATGGTAAAGAAGACGTTGTCGTTGTAATGTGACATCAGAAGAAGAAGAGTGTTTCTGGAAGATATGACTATCAGAATACTGCCACTGACGTGTCAGTCAGAGGATGTGATACAGTAACATCATTAAAGCTGGCGAAGAATAGTCGCATCCTATTGGTAGATGAAGATTTCAGAGCGGAGAGCTGTTACAGCGATGCACATATATAACCTTGACTAGCGATAAGTAGCCTCGGACTGAAGGTCAGAGTCAGTGGACTCATTATGGTTTTGCTTTCGCAAGTGCTAGGTGTCTGCGGTTGACGTCCCGAGTACTAGACTGCTAAGACAACTCTGCTCAAAATTTATGCAATAATTCGTATTTTGGTGGTTTTGTGTCTGTTACCCATCTGTTGGCTATAGCCAACATTAGGGCCCCTTATGTTGGCTGGAGCCAACATAAGCCTTGCTGACAATGCCGGGAGCTGTCGGTATCGGATTGTACATTTTATTAGCTCAAAATGCCGGCGGGGATGTTCTCTTTCACACATGCGTTATCAACATTGGGACGCTCGAAATCATCGGCGAGAATTTGGGTTACTATTCAAGAGAATGTGAAATTTTGTGAAATTTCCAAGGAATTTTGGGTGTTTACATACCCATGTTACTTCGATCGATATTTTGAGGGTCAAGATGAACTCGGATGAAAGTTTTGACAAGACACTCCAGAAAGAGCAGCTCGAGATCTTGACAACATAGGTGTCCGATTTTTCAATGCCCTTCTCAGGCCGCTCACATTGCACAATTTTCTTATGTTGGCTGCAGCCGACATAATGAGCATTTTGTATTTTCGCGATCATACCCCAACTCTAGGGCACAATTATGCAAGCCCCCATGGGTGTAAGAAGGTATACCACGTATTGACATTTTTTTAAAGGTCTAGTAGCCCTTCAAACAACATTACTTTGGAGCAATATGTACCATTAACCATGAGTAATATGCTTCGGAACTTTGGCTTTTATGTTGGCTGCAGCCAACATAAAGATGGGTAAGAGACATTTGTTATGATTTATTGATGGATATTTTGCTGTTATTTTCATTCTTTTTCATGTGGTGAAGGTCTGAAGGATGATGTCGACGTAGTCGGAGAGATGTCACCACTGAACGTACAACGGCCATACGTGCATGCTAGCGTCGTGGCGGATAACGGGGTCATTTTGTAGCTACCCCCTACCATTTTTGTAGCTACTGTGACATTTTTGTAGGTGTCCCAGAACCGACCGGGAATTTCCCCCGGAAATTCTGGGACAATCTTCGTTTTTGTAGGTGTCCCAGAACCGACCGGGAATTTCCCCCGGAAATTCTGGGACAATCTTCGTTCCCTTATAGGGGAAAGGGGAAATTCCCAGGATTTTTCCAGGGCACACCCCAGTGTTAACAGTGTGCGTCAGGATGCATCACCACACGACACCGCCCCCAGATTGTTTGTAGCCATACTACCCAGTGCATCCTACGGTACGGGGCGAGTCCAGGTCAGATAGGAAGCAGATAGAGTAGATAAAGATATCAAAATTTTGAGAGCACAGTTTTTATAATTTATATTTGTCGTCGACCATAACATTCAGTCTTACATCGACTGTATGGCGACCGTTCGACCGCCCGATCGAAATATCAACCGACTGGCTGACGGACTGTCCGTTCGATCTTTAGTCACAACTAGCAGACTCGATCGGATATATGTCACGCATCTCGTGCTTCAAGATCGTCTCACCAGTCACCTTTCCTACTTCAGATATTTCAGGAGTCACGCGGCCCCGACGAGCTCTGACGATCGCGCATCCACGATTGAGGAAATCTCATAATAGATCCCGATTTGCCACACCTTCACCATTCTTCAAGCTCTCTTCTTGCGCCGCCTGTTTCATGCCTGCTGTTTCAGCATTCTGCTTTCTTGTTTGACTAACAACTTTTACACGCCACTTCGTTATCCTAGCGGATATCCTGAATCGGTCATGTTTTAACCTGTATGCGTGGAGCCTGGCGGGGGAGGGGGGCTTTCCTCGCTGCGTGCGATGTTTCACATTAGCCGTTGCTGGCCCGGTTCTTGTTTCCTACGTTGTAGGGATGCTCGGAGACCGTCGGGTTTCTTCGCAGCCTGACAGTATGGGTTCAATTCCCAACATCTCCTCCGGGCATCATTATTTTTCGCAGGTTGCCACTATGTTGTGCATTTTCTGAAGCCGCCAGCAACGTTGCTGGCGGCATCTTTCCAGCTCTACTAAACTCGCTGAAGATAGGGGTGCTTGGAGACCGGCGGGCGTATTTACAGCCCGACGGTTTGGGTTCGAGTCCCAACATCTTTACTGACTAGCGTATCGTTTTTTTGCAGGTTTCTTTTTTTACGCCGGGCTCCTTCTGATGTCGCCAGTAACGTTGCTGGTGGCATGCTGTAATTTCCAGTCTTGCAAAAATGATATTCGCTTGTTTATTTTAGAATTTCGCAGGTTTACTTCAGAATTACTCAACCTATTTCCCTGTTTACTGTTTCGCTGTTTTTTTAAACGTCTTCCGTGTAAACTCCCAATCGAGGGCGAAATGCCAACAGCAATAGGTTTGTCCGTATTGGGTTCGTTCCCCAACGTCCTGACTAAGTCGACGCTCGTGTGCTGCAGAAAACATGTTTCCAGGAATTATTTTGGATCTGTGCTCTGTGCTCGTGTTTTCTTATCGCCCACGGGTCGTCGAACCCTTAGATTAGAAACTAGCAACCTAGTATGGATGGTATTAATTATGCTATTGTTTTTTAAGAGTCTAATTTGTGTTTGCTAATCTTTTCGACCGATCTGAAATGCCTGCATGTTTGCCTCGTGCTAATATGCATGATAGTTTGATAGCATTAATTTCTTGGCATCCTCCATACAACTGTCTAATATATTCGTATTACATGCCATCTGCGCGGTAGGCGGTACTCTTAGTTCAATAAAAATGTACTATGATTTATGTGCGGTGTCAATCGTTTGTGGTTCCAATAGCTCGAAAATTCGTTTTCGTGAATTTTGTAGCCAGCTACAAAATGGGCCACCCAGGGAGCTTTTGTAGCTATAGCTACAAAACGGGCCACCCCGGCAGCTTTTGTAGCTATAGCTACAAAACGGGCCACCCCGGCAGCTTTTGTAGCTAAGCTACAAACCCGGGTAGCTACAAAAATGGTAGGGGGTAGCTACAAAAACGTCGTGTTACCCGGTAACGGGGTCATTTTGTAGCTACCCCCTACCATTTTTGTAGCTACTGTGACATTTTTGTAGGTGTCCCAGAACCGACCGGGAATTTCCCCCGGAAATTCTGGGACAATCTTCGTTTTTGTAGGTGTCCCAGAACCGACCGGGAATTTCCCCCGGAAATTCTGGGACAATCTTCGTTCCCTTATAGTGGAAAGGGGAAATTCCCAGGATTTTTCCAGGGCACACCCCAGTGTTAACAGTGTGCGTCAGGATGCATCACCACACGACACCGCCCCCAGATTGTTTGTAGCCATACTACCCAGTGCATCTTACGGTACGGGGCGAGTCCAGGTCAGAAAGGAAGCAGATAGAGTAGATAAAGATATCAAAATTTTGAGAGCACAGTTTTTATAATTTATATTTGTCGTCGACCATAACATTCAGTCTTACATCGACTGTATGGCGACCGTTCGACCGCCCGATCGAAATATCAACCGACTGGCTGACGGACTGTCCGTTCGATCTTTAGTCACAACTAGCAGACTCGATCGGATATATGTCACATCTCGTGCTTCAAGATCGTCTCACCAGTCACCTTTCCTACTTCAGATATTTCAGGAGTCACGCGGCCCCGACGAGCTCCGTCGCTCTCCGATCGGACGATAGATAGCTCTGACGATCGCGCATCCACGATTGAGGAAATCTCATATTAGATCCCGATTTGCCACACCTTCACCATTCTTCAAGCTCTCTTCTTGCGCCGCCTGTTTCATGCCTGCTTTTTCAGCATTCTGCTTTCTTGTTTGACTAACAACTTAGAACTTTTACACGCCACTTCGTTATCCTAGCGGATATCCTGAATCGGTCATGTTTTAACCTGTATGCGTGGAGCCTGGCGGGGGAGGGGGGCTTTCCTCGCTGCGTGCGATGTTTCACACTAGCCGTTGCTGGCCCGGTTCTTGTTTCCTACGTTGTAGGGATGCTCGGAGACCGTCGGGCTTCTTCGCAGCCTGACAGTATGGGTTCAATTCCCAACATCTCCTTCGGGCATCGTTATTTTTCGCAGGTTGCCACTATGTTGTGCATTTTCTGAAGCCGCCAGCAACCTGGCGGCATCTTTCCAGCTCTACTAAACTCGCCGAAGATAGGGGTGCTTGGAGACCGGCGGGCTTATTTACAGCCCGACGGTTTGGGTTCGAGTCCCAACATCTTTACTGACTAGCGTATCGTTTTTTTGCAGGTTTCTTTTTTTACGCCGGGCTCCTTCTGATGTCGCCAGTAACGTTGCTGGTGGCATGCTGTAATTTCCAGTCTTGCAAAAATGATATTCGCTTGTTTATTTTAGAAATTCGCAGGTTTACTTCAGAATTACTCAACCTATTTCCCTGTTTACTGTTTCGCTGTTTTTTTAAACGTCTTCCGTGTAAACTCCCAATCGAGGGCGAAATGCCAACAGCAATAGGTTTGTCCGTATTGGGTTCGTTCCCCAACGTCCTGACTAAGTCGACGCTCGTGTGCTGCAGGAAACATGTTTGGAATTATTTTGGATCTGTGCTCTGTGCTCGTGTTTTCTTATCGCCCACGGGTCGTCGAACCCTTAGACTAGAAACTAGCAACCTAGTATGGATGGTATTAATTATGCTATTGTGTTTTAAGAGTCTAATTTGTGTTTGCTAATCTTTTCGACCGATCTGAAATGCCTGCACGTTTGCCTCGTGCTAGTTAGTATGCATGATAGTTTGATAGCGTTAATTTCTTGGCATCCTCCATACAACTGTCTAATATATTCGTATTACATGCCATCTGCGCGGTAGGCGGTACTCTTAGTTCAATAAAAATGTACTATGATTTATGTGCGGTGTCATTCGTTTGTGGTTCCAACAGCTCGAAAATTCGTTTTCGTGAATTTTGTAGCCAGCTACAAAATGGGCCAACCCGGCAGCTTTTGTAGCTATAGCTACAAAACGGGCCACCCCGGCAGCTTTTGTAGCTATAGCTACAAAACGGGCCACCCCGGCAGCTTTTGTAGCTAAGCTACAAACCCGGGTAGCTACAAAAATGGTAGGGGGTAGCTACAAAAACGTCGTGTTACCACGTTGCAGTGGACATAGCTGCTGGAATCTGTATAGGCAGCCCAGACTGGGAGTCCCGGTGCAGGCCCCTATGACAGACCCCTAGGACCAACACTGGACTGCTGACTGATCTATAGGTTCGTGCTGTGACACACGCTGTGTCACAGGTAGGCTAGTTTCCGAGACCGTTGCGAGACCGTTCCGGGTATATCTAGCTTAGGGTTTATTTATCTTCAGAGAGTTTATCCACACAGTTCGGGCCCCTCTGATATCTAGTGAACTAGGATATCCCGCTAGGTCGTGGGCTCGTGGCCCCATCCACGCTTTATTCCACTTGCTAGTTTGGCCATGATTGGCTAAACGGCCGCTCGGAGAGGTGGTGCGCGTTTGCGCGTTTGGGCATTAGTGGAGATTGTGAGATGAGCAGCTTACGGTGAGCGACTTTGAGCCGCAGCTATGGGGTGCCGGCTTGGATTGGCTTTCGTCGTCGCAATGTCCATTCACGGTTTTCTGCGCGCTCTGATCCCGCCTGCTACCGTGTTTTGGGCTGGTGACCTTGGCACCTTTGACTTCGACGACATCTTCCTTTGCCCCTCGCTCGCATGGCTCGACCGCTCGTTCCGTATCTGTGACGTCGAATTTTCTCCGCGACCCTACCCAAACGTGCTGCAGCGTACCGCCTCCCCTCAGGCTTTTCTAGAGATGGGAGTCACAACGAGATCCAAAAAGTCCCTCACGAGGGACAGCGACATCGACGCCTCTTTGAGGTTAATCGACGGGGTGCGGAACACACCGACGGCGGCTACGCCTTTTGTTCCTACCCCCAACCCTGCATCGAACGTAGACGAGGACGTGGCCGTCAGACGTTACCTGCAGGAGCAGTCCAAGCTCGTCGACGAGATCTACAAAGCGCGTCTCCATCGGGCTTGGGCCAAGAGTATCCGTGAGGATATTCTTGGTGACAAGAAACATCATTTTCGCGGTACGGACGACGCCGGCCTTCTGTCCGACCTGGTGGTGCAGCTGCGTACGGAGTTTCAGTCGGCCGGGCTGGAGTTGTGTGCCTTTGACCTCGACGACCCTCTGGCTCCAGTGGTCGGCCGGGTGAATGGCCTCTTGTACGACGTTCTGGCTCTCGTGGTGGAGAAGCACAGCTACGCCTACGTCTGGCTCACTGGTACGGATTCTTCGACTGACCGAGATGGACGGCGAGCTCTCATCGACGTTATCAAGGGCTGTGTACCGGTGGCACTACGGGAGTCGCAGCAGGAGGAGCACGCCGCGTTACGTTATCCCGCAAACGTTGACCCGCAGCCGATCTTGGCTAAGGAACAACGTTTGGTGCGGGATAACAGGGCGTCTGACTGGACACCGACGGAGGCTACCAGAAAATTGAGCCTCTACACCCGCCTCGACCCGACCTTCTACGCTGCGGTGAAGGTCCGCTATCCCATGGCCGCTGACTTGGCTCAAGTGTCACTGGTTTCGCTCCGTGCCATGGTTGTGGAGATTTACCAGGCTTGGGCACAGACGGGCGGGGGGCAGGTGGCTTCGGGCGCGGACGGCGTCTCCGCGCACCTTTCCAGCAGCGAGTACGACGCCCTTCTTCAAAAGATCACGGAGCTCAAGGAGCTCGTGCAGCGGCAACACGGTGAGGCCGCTCCGGTTGTGCGGCAACAACGGGAGCGGGTGCAGCAGCGGCAGCAGCAGCAGCGGGGGCAGCAGCCGCGAGGATTCCGTGTGGGGACCCACAAGGCCCCACCGGTGGGATTCGACCGCGACGATCAACGGGTCAAGCCGTTCTGCGGTAGGTGCAAGAAGGCGGGAAAAGGTGAGGCGTATCACTTTTGCCGCGACTGCCCGTTGGGCGGGCGCCAACACCCGCCCACTTCTGCCGCGGCATTTTGCATTCCCATCGACGAGGAGGACGCAGAGGGGGTGCACGCGCTCGCCATGTGTGCATTGTTCCAGCAGGCGGCGGGTGACGGGGCGGAGTCCTTCGCGCGTGCGGCAGCCGCGTACGGGCCGCCCGCGGTGCTTTGTGCGGGAGCGGTGGGCGGCATTGACGTGTCCGCCTACGGCTTCACCGTGGAGCAGCAGCCGGCTTCCGAGGGAGATGACATTCTCCGCCGGCTCGACGATCTTGCCGCGGAGGTTCACTCCGCGGCCAACCCGCAGGTGCATTACACCCACGCATCTTTCCCGCCTCCTGCCGGCATCGGGCAGGGGGCTTCGGCTCTGGTGTGCGGACCCGCCGCGGCGGTGGCCACACCGGAGGAGCAGGTTCCGGCAGGTGGTGCGGCGGCATCGGCATCCGCCGTGCCGGCCCCTGCTATGCCTGTCTCGCAGGGAAAGGATGTGAAGCCCGCGCCACTTCAATCGGCGCGGGTGACCACCACAGCGGACGCGGACGGTGAGTTCGCTGGGTTCGTTCAGACCGTGAACCACGCCGCCATCGGACAGGTTGATCTCACGGGCTACGACACGGACGATTACGAGGACCTCACCGACGGCAGCTTCGTCGTGAAGCCGCGTGCTTCGACAATCTCGGCAAGTCACTCGTCGACGCCCGCAGCCCGAGCACCTCACTCTGGTGGTGCCCTGGGAGATTGGCATGACGGTGCTCCCCGCGGCCACGGCTGCGGAAAGCCTCCGTGGGGCTTCCCCGCCCACGCGGGCTTGTGGGGGATGCCCTTCCTTCTGCTTTCCTTCATTCTCTTGATTTCTGTCATGGGAGTGGGAGCTGCCACCTATACGGTGGCCAACGACATCGACCCTGTGCAGGTATCGGGTCGGGCTGCGCCGCGGCCTGTGCTGTGCAGGGGAGAGGAGGCGCCGCTTGTCACGGTGCCGTGTGCTATTCCGCCTCGTCTCCACCGGCGGGTACAAAGGCGGCAGGGCCTCTATATGGCTCCGGTTCCGTGGCATCCCGGGCCGCCGCCGCCTGCCATGTTATTTGAGGGCGGTCCTCCGTTGTCGCCGGCATCGTCGTCGGATGACGAGGCCCCACCGTCGGGCAGCGCTTGGCAGCACCCCGGTGCGGTGCAGCCTCCCGTGATCGACGAATCAACAAATCCGACTCCGTCAAATTCTCTGGCGAATGATTTTCCAGTGACCGACACCTTACACTTTGGCCGCCCTGTATTGCTCCGCCGTGCTACGGCGGGCTACTACGGTGATCGATGTGGTGAAGGTGTTCCTCTGAGCTTTGACCCCGAGTAGTTATGCTTCTGGTTCTGGCAGTACACCACTTTCATGGTGGTGTGTTGAGATCTACTTTGACCTCAACACGGTCTTCAATTTGGTTTATGATTTTACTTTGACACCTTTGAACTCTTCAATCTGACTTACTGGCACAGAGCTTTTCAGTAGTTTAGCAGGACTTGCATTGCCTGTATGTTTCTGCTCTTGTGCCGGCTAGGGGGTTTCAATTTGTGTATCAGAATTGCATAGTTGCATTAGCAGTTAGGTTTGTCACCCTAGCTCCTGCCCTAACTTATCTTAACATTCTGACTCTCCTAGCCAGTCACCACCCACAGTGCTGGGGTGGTGTGCTGGAATCTGTATAGGCAGCCCTGACTGGGAGTCCCGGTGCAGGCCCCTATGACAGACCCCTAGGACCAACACTGGACTGCTGACTGATCTATAGGTTCGTGCTGTGACACACGTTGTGTCACAGGTAGGCTAGTTTCCGAGACCGTTGCGAGACCGTTCCGGGTATATCTAGCTTAGGGTTTATTTATCTTGAGACAGTTTATCCACAGAGTTCGGGACCCTCTGATATCTAGTGAACTAGGATATTCCGGTATAGCTGCAAACCGCAGACGGCAGAATTCTGCGAGTGAAAGATAGCGGTGTCACAACGAAAACCCCACTTTCCGTAAAATTGACAATTTCAAGTGATGAAAAGGTAAAATCAGGGTAGATTTTGACGGCGAAAACGGCGGTCACGTCAGATCGTCGTGAGGTAAGCCAATTTTGTTGCAGGTGGAGGTGTTGTTGTTCAGATGTGGAGAGTACGCCAATCAAAACCACATCTGTGTTCTGGCTCCGCTTGAACGACATAGATCTGACCCGACTGTCACGGTTCCCCCGTGACACCGTAGCCAATCAGACAATAGGAAAGTCGGCTTCGCGGCTCCGCCTAATCCCCCAAGAAAAAACCCGCAAAAAATTCCCATGTCCTCGTCGAGCCTCCGGCTCATTTTTTGCAAGGCAGAAATTTCTCCCCCGTGTCACCTCCAAAATAATTTAGAAATAAATTTCTCAATTATTTACACATGTCCATCTGTTGGGATGTGTATCTCTGAGACGTCTAAATTGAGGAAATTCGTCTTTACTCTTTTGTTCTCGGACGTAACAAGTCGAAAAGAAGTGTCCACATCCTCGTCTGCCTGCATCTCTTCAGATCTTTACAAGCTTTCACTCCTCATTTTCGGGCGTAACGTTGGCTATTTTCAGTTGCAACAGGAAAAAACAGGTAGAAAAGTTACGGACTAAATGGTATGAATCAATCTCACGTCATAGATATGGTTCAGATGCGGCACTTATGTCGGTCCGCTTTAAGCGGTTAACTCACGTGCCAACCTTTTCTGCGCCCGTTCCTCCAATAAAGAAAATTTACTGTTGGAATCTATCAAAGCGGCGTGGTTTTCCCTGATACGTGATCCCCTGGTACACTCGTTGCAAGGCCGAAACGTTGTCATGGTTGTACCGCTTGCCGGCCCTTACGTCGCTCCCGACAGCACCCGTTCCCGTCCATCGACCAGTGGCGGTCAATACAGGGTCTCGGACTTCTCCGATGGAATGACCTTTGCGCTACCCTCCCGTATCTGCGTTGCGCGACCCGTGGAAGTCTTGAAGTTCTGGTTTGGAAAAGAGTATTTGTCATCACCCAAAAATATGCACAACCCCCAATTTGTGCCCACACGGATTCCCGGGTGGGCGAAGAATGGTGCGCGTAACGGAGACCATAAGCCAATCCCTGCTAGCTGTGCTTGCGATCTCTGGGAAACACCTGCTCCCGCGTGCTCGGAGTTTCTTGAAGCCGCAAATCCGCCATCAACCAACCACAAGCTGAAAGCAGGCCTCTCACGTCCGCCAATCATAGCTTAGTTGCCGTCCGGTTAGCAAAAAACGGTTGATCGTCCGAAAAGTTTCTTGATACGTTCACCTGCGTGCACCTGCTCCCCGAAGTTTCCACCTGGTGAACGTGGTATTCATGCAGTGAGTGCCTGGAGATGGGTTCAGGCGGACTTTGTTTTTTGGCGCTTCTCCTTTATTTCTATTACCCAACGGACTAATTCAGCATTTTTTCGCTTTCTACTTGTATTTTCGCTACTACGGCTGTTTTTTATTGTATAAGTTTCGCTATTTTATATAGCAACATGTGTATATATTTTGGTGGGGTGGATATTTTCCCAGTGACCGAGAGGGTCACTGCGCTAAGTCACCACCATTTCTATGCAAGTCATCCGTCGTATCAAGTTTCCGTTGCCGGAGCAACCGGTATAAGTTTTCTTTTCTAGCGTCGTTTTCACTCGTGCCTGTCTTTCTGTGCTGTTCGCACGAAACCCTCGTTCTCGTCGGAGTCGGTGGCTCGGCGCGAAGCCGCCAACACCTGATACGAATTGGGCTCCCACAGGCGGAGAAGAGAACGAGAAGCAGTTGTGTAAGGAGTTCCTGGAGGTGCTTGATCTTCTTCTGGTGAATCCAGCCATCAACGAGTGTCACTCGGAGTGGGCTACCCCTCAAGGACGAGTTGCTAAGACAATCGTCGCACACTACATCGCCATCAGGTCAGTGCTCCGCTGCCTACTAGTACTTTAGCCTCACGCCGCTTCTGCTGAAACCTTTAGATCGCAACAGCGGTTATGCCTCTTTCTCGCTGTCATCATCGAGCACGCCCCGCGAGTGCCTCCTAGGTGCCGAGCAACGCCTCGAGCGTTCACTCAGCGACTGGCCCTCAGCAAAATGAAGGGGATATTGTACTCAGCTGAAACCTTTGGCAATAGAAATCGCACGCAAGAAGTAGCTTAGAAATACATGCCGAAGGGGACAGCCTGCAGGGGTACAGGTGCACACGCGCGCCGCTACGGTGCACCTCGATGGACACCTCTCTGGACGCGCGCCCGGCAAGGCCTGATCTCTGCTGGCAAATTATCTTTCTCACGCCATCCAACCCTGCCTACACCCTCCGCGCCTCCATGGGCAAATTCCCTGCCCTCTCGAGCCACCCTCTGCGCCACCCTCTGCGCCACCGAAACCCCCCATCAGGAGTCCTTCGCAGCAGCCATGGTTCGAGCTGAGCAGCTCGGCATCGCTGCCCTCTCTCACATGCAAGCTCCCTAGAATGAGATTGACAACCATTCCAATCACCCAACCGGCGGCCTTCCCGAAGCGCCCCACCACCCGCACCAGCAGGATGAAATAACAGCATGCTGTCGCCGCTCATTGGGCAGTCCCTCGCTGCCGCGACCCTACCCCAGCCCCCTCACCACCCACCTCCGTGTGTCAATCCCGGCAGCATTCTCCACTGCCCCTCAGCACCTTCCTACCAACCCACCTTTTTGCCATCTCGGTCACCACAGCTCCCATAGCTCCCGCAGCTTCAAATAACTTAACTGTGATACAAAGCGACTGACTATCCCTCGCAAACTTTCACGGTTTTCGTGGGGACCACCACAACCCTACGCCTTTTGCGACCCCAATGTACATGCTTTTGTGCCCCTTGTCCCAACAGAAGGGCCCGCAGCCTCAGCCCAGGCTACAAGGCGGAGCGCATGGGCCATTGGGTAGTCCCGTTCCCTTGTGTTATTGCGACTTGTTAGCTGCATTAGCCACAACTGTGCCCCCGCGGAAAGAAACGTACTCTTGAGAAGTGTGTACCCCGCGCAATACTCGGAGCGACTCCCCAGCGCCAGCCTCCCAAGGCCCACGTAGGACTCGTCAAAGTGCCGTCCCCAGGAGCCCACGTAGGACTCATCAGGGGAGTGCCCCGTCCCCAGAGACCCACGTAGGACTCATCGGAGAGTGCCTCCTGGGCCACACGTAGGACTCCGCTCAGTGCCCCGTCCCCAGGGCCCACGTAGGACTCATCAGAGGGGAGTGCCCAACCACGGGGGGACACTCACTCGTATTGAGTTCTACTCAGAAAGGCCCATCACGGTTTGTGCTTTTCCATTTTTTGGGCACTCAATATGACATACTTGCTTACAGGCTATAGGCGCACATGTATGACATAATCGCTCACACGCCATAGGCGCATCTGTATGACATGATTGCTCACAGACCATAGGTGCATGTTTATGACATGATTGCGCACGACCCATCGGCGCATATGTTTGACTTATACTTGTTTACTTACAGAGCATATGTGGGGCCTAAAAATGCGACATTGTGTGCACCCAGAGCCAAAGCATTCCTCCCTCTGCATATGTAACCCAAAGCACCAGCTGTTCCCACACTCATGCCCATAGTAAGACCCCGGTTCCGGGTCCAAAGTACTGGGTAAAGGTGCCTGGTCTGGCTTTCTGGCCTACGCCATTTGATCTCCACTTGGCGCCCCTAGCTCACCGGCCTTTGGTCCGGAACTCGAGTCGCTCACAAAAGTGGTAAACACTAGCATAAGCCCTGTGACCAGAGTGCAGCCTCAGCTCAGTTGCCGTAGTAGGGGTAAGATCACCGAGGACTCCCAGAGGAGGGGCATTGCAACCTGCTGGACTGAACCCCCCTGTGGTGCCCCGGTGGTGGTCGGCCAGGGAGAGCTGCCGCGAACTCGTTGGAGACAAGGCACAGCACTATCGCCAAATCGCCTCGGACACTTGCCGAGAGATATTCACTTCTGACGCCAAAGAGCCAGACTTCCCGGTCAGCCACACCCTCGCCAAGTCGAGCGAGACGCATGCCCACCCTCTGCCCAGAGGGTCCCCCGTGGTTTTGGGACCATGGATCTGCCTATATTACGCACCGTCTCTGCACGCTCTGCTAGGAGAAACGCATGCGCGTTCTCCACGCACCAGCAGGGAAACGCATGCGCGTTCTCCACGCACCAGCAGGGAGACGCATGCGCGTTCTCCACGCACCAGCAGGGAGACGCATGCGCGTTCTCCACGCACCAGCAGGGAAACCCCAGGGATGCATAATGCACGCGTGTTTGTGGCTCGCCTCATGGAGTGAGAGCAGCCAAACTTTGGTCGCCGTTGTGGCATTCATTCATCTGCTACGAGGCTTTTGTCGAACGAGTCTCTCGGGACAGCCCGCCTTATGAACTTGCCATTTCGGTCCTTGCAATTGCCCCGACCTCCTCCCTGTCTCAGACGGCGGCAGTGCTTGTGCGCAGGTGGCGTTCCTGTTCACCCTGATTCAAGTGAGATCCCGTCACACCTGAGCCCTCCTTGAAGGCCGCTTTCCGCTTCCCTCTCACTCTCTCCGGAGATTGATGCCTTGTTAACGCATGGGTCGGTCTCTACAAAAGTTCCAGTTTTCCACGTCGCGAGATACAAGCTATGACTATATTTACCTTTTAGGGTGAGAATAGAGTCACGAAAAGCAAGCGGGGCCATCCCATCGTCTAAACCTCTCAACAAATTTTTAAGAGTTTGTAAGTTTGTGCGGGGGGTACTACATTCCACCACAGTCTGGATAAACACCTGTTTGATCACTACCGGCTGTGACGTGTGTCCTCGATAGTTATCGAGAAACTCGGGGAAGGAAATCTTTGCAATTCTTTGCAGAAAAAATCACTTGCGAGACCCTTGGGTTGGGACACATTTAGCGCCCCTTTGGCCCAAGTTGTCAGAGATTTCTTTGTTTTAATACAGTGACCTTCTGCATTGCGCCATTGTGCATTGAGCTGTCCGAAGCTTTCATTGTTCTTGCAGATGACGAGTGTCTGCATGAAGTCCTTCGTCACGGTGCCATGACACACCACACAATTAGATACTATTGGTGCACAACTACACATTTGTATCATTGTGAACAGCACGAAACTAGACGCCACACCTCATACATACGTGTCTATACATACTGTAGCACTTTACGCGGGCATTTGTAAGAGCGCGGATGGAGGCTCCGAATTTGCTGGATTCCTGGCAGATCTGCGTACTATTCTCTGCTTGGGCGCTGTGAACCGCGCAAGCAAGTGCGCTGAGGCTGAGCGCCTTTTGGCTTTAAGTGAACGAAGACTTCATCTCTGGATGTGACGCTGCGAGATTCACACATCTCGCGCGTTGTGACTTTCCTGAAGTGCGACGTGCGGCGTCACTCGTTGCGCTTGGCCAGTCTTGTCACGCTCGACTGCCCGAGGAACCGTCTGTTGCAAAGTTCTTTTGCCAAAGTGTAAAAGCGCAGAGCTGAGTCCGCGTCCGTTTGGGCTTCTTTCTACCTATTCACGTGTTAGGATGTCGGCTCTCTTGAGTGGTTCGAACCGGCAATGATCACAGCCTGTAACCTAGGTCTCAGCTCGATGAGCGCCAACATTTTCAAGCCACCAGGATTCGGCATGAGGAAGCTTTGACGTAAGGGGGGTCTTCTCTGCAGTACGCCGTGGGACTGGAGGACAACGCGGAGCTCATAGACCTCGCTGGCAAGTGCATGGAGGACGCGGTGAACAAGGATACAGAAGTCCTCTCGCTTTTCACGATATATCTCGTCACCGAGGAAAAAGTAAGATCTCCCATCTCATACATGCTACGTTGCCCTGGATCGGTGTTCGTGCCGCACCTTTGAAGAACGGACTTCTCTCATGTCCTGCGTGATTTCCCGCGTGATGTCCCGTGCGGTGTCCTGCGTCATTCAGGGCTCAGCTCGAGCAGTATTGTAAACCGTCATAAGTTCTTCAGCTGTCGTTCAGGGCTCAGCTCGAGCAGTACTGTAAACCGTCATGAGGGCTTCAGCTGGCATTCAGGGCTCAGCTCGAGCAGTACCTTAAGCCGTCATAAGCTCTTCAGCTGGCATTCGGGGCTCAGCTCGAGCAGTACTGTAAACCGTCATGAGCTCTTCAGCTGTCATTCAGGGCTCAGCTCGAGCAGTACTGTAAACCGTCATGAGCTCTTCAGCTGGCATTCAGGGCTCAGCTCGAGCAGTACTGTAAACCGTCATGAGCTCTTCAGCTGTCATTCAGGGCTCAGCTCGAGCAGTACTGTAAACCGTCATGAGCTCTTCAGCTGTCATTCAGGGCTCAGCTCGAGCAGTACTGTAAACACGGACGTTTTGCGGGGTGCAATTTAAGCATTGCTTTTGCGTAGCGATTTTATTGCCTCGTCACAGATTCTGCGCACCGTCCGTTTGTCTTTTGGTCCACCCACACATGGCCTGTCTCGCAGCTGTCCGACGGAAGTTATGCGCTATCACGGCTATGGGGCGATGTAGGCTTGTGCAGTGGAGGAGAGTTGTGACTACCCTGGAGGTGGCACACCTTCTGCCTCGCGCCAACCACCCTTGCACACGCAGTGGCCCCCTTCCTTGGTTGGAATGGAGAGTTCCCCTTCGGGAGGCAGGCACTTCACCCACCCTTGCACCAGCCTCGCCGGCACGGATCTGACGGAATCTGCCCACGCTGTCCACGAACTCTTGCCTAGCAGCTGCCAGTAGCTGCCGGCACCGTTTCTTGGCGTCCATCTCGGTGTACTTCTTCGGCGTGCTCCATCTCTGGAGCGCCGGTCCCAGTGCCCTAGGAGCGCTCACGTCCTTTTCACCCCCACCAGGGAATGAGCAGTTGTCTCTTTACCCGGTGGTGCCTTTGAATTTGAGTCGCACGTCAAATAGAGGTTCACGAAAAGGGAATGTTCGTCCTCCAGAGAGCAGAAAAGGATAGAAAATGGAAACGCGCGCTGTCCCGTCACGCGGTGATGCGTGAAATTGCTCGAGCTTTTTGGAATCTCTGAAAGCTCTCCATTTATTGATTGTAGCGACTCGCGCTCGTGAAGCTGCTGCTTGGATCTGCACAGCGACACGCCAAGTTGATCGAGCGGCAGATAAGGTTTCGGGCCTCAAACACAGATTCCTCATCGTCAGTTTTCAAGTGTCTGGCTCAGCAACCGGGGTGGTATCAGGCCCTGGGATTATAGCTAGAGGCTAAGACTGCCATACACTGTAACCCTTTATGTGTCAACAATCGGGGCATTCCACCACCCTGGGGAGTGGAGACCGTCGCTGGGCCGTCACAGCAGCAGCATCGCGTCTTAGCAATCACCTCAAGCTCTCTCTGAGCCGAGACTGACCCGGCTCGCAAACGGGGCAGCTGCCGTGGCTGCTCCGCTCTGTCATCACTTTCATCATCGCGTCTTAGCAATCACCTCAAGCTCTCTCTGAGCCGAGACTGACCCGGCTCGCAAACGGGGCAGCTGCCGTGGCTGCTCCGCTCTGTCATCACTTTCATCATCGCGTTACCCTTCCTGATGTCAGAGTGGTTCCTGTCACTTGCCCAGCCCAGCGTCCGCACTTGGGCCGTCATAGTTCTGGTCACTTGCCCAGCCCAGCGTCCGCACTTGGGCCGTCATAGTTGGAAGTAGGACCCTCCTCCTTCACGAAGGCCAATTGCGCTTGGAGGGCGTCCATCTGCTCGTGAGGAGCTCCCCCACCGTTCAGACCGGGCGTCCGCTATGAAATACTGGATGTGCCAGGAGGAGCGCCTCCCGTGCAGGGTCATGGGTGGACCAGATATGACGTCCAGTCTCGCGAGAGGAGGCGCACCTGTCAGACCTTCATTACCGAAGATCCAGAGTGGCTGCAGAGGCCATCGAAGTGGCACAGAGTCGGGCCAGTGCAGGACCCAGCACCATCTGCTCATGATTGGTTAGCGGTGAAATCTTCTTGCTCAGGATCTCGTGACAATATGAATTGTACAGCTGACGCATGCTATCCGTAAGGGTAATCAGTTGTGCAGTAGACAGGGTTTGTGGTTGGGAACATACAAGGGGCGTTCATGGAGTTCCAGCTCCTGGTCTTTCCTCCGTGATGCTGCTCCTGATGGCGTCTCTTTCGCAGAGGTTGTTCCTTAGATCTCAGAGTTCAGGGACTTAATTGTGGAGCATTGCTCCGGGCAGTTTTTGCTGCCGCGGCGCCTCCTGTTCCGCCTCCCTCAGCATTGCCATCGCAGGAGGTGTCTCTTCCTCTCAGTATTCATCATTCTCAGCTGACTTCGAACCAGCCGTGGTGGCTCTCCTGTAGCCACGGCGTAGTTTCTGGATACTGAAGTGCAAGTCAGATTCATGTCAGGGGGAATTCGCAGTGCGAAATTTTGTATGAAGTTGTTTGCGAAAGCAAAGTACGTGTCTGAGGGCGGTGTCGGTTCTCGGCCACTTTTGTGCACCTGGAAGTCATTCTGTCTAGGATCTGACATTCAGTTCTTCATCAGTCATTCAGAGACGAGCAGAGCCGAACTCGGTTTCTGCCAATATTTGGAACCACTGGAATTCCATAGATGTGAATCACTCAACCACTCACCCTTGCTAGCGCTTGGTTTAGAGTTGAAGTTTAGAGTCTAGAGTTCGAAGAGAGCGGGCAAGTCCCTTATTTCTTGTTAGCTGGTCTTGGAAATGTGATCTGAGCGTTGAGAAACGTGATGTTATGCAGAATGTGGCAGCACAGAAGCTTCAAGCAAATTTCCGAGGCTACCGTGATCGTAAGATTGTAAGAGATAAGAAGGCCAAATTGGCAGGTGATGATGGCAAAGCAAAAGGCAAAAAGGATAAGAAGAAAAAATAAGAAAAAGGTACAGCAGGTGCTTTAAAATTGAGCATTGTGAATAGAATGCCAATCGAGCACCTTCCATCTTAGTTTGTTTTCTAGATTGCCTCCAAGCAAGAAGGATGTTGGCAGAGGGCTCCATACCGATCCTGTACCAGGTACAGAAATGGACGCATTTAGTCACGAACGGATGCACAGCTTACACGTTTTAAACGTTTTACATTTCATTGTCAATAAGAGCATACACAAGTATACCTTATACAATTAAGAATATCTGTAAATGTTTAGTATTTGGGGGTGTGCTCCCACCTCTGCATGTGGATCTCTGGATGTGGCACGGGTGCTGGTCGCTGGTGCCACCGGACTTTTCCAATTACGTTCACGCAGGCCGCTGTTTACACTGCTCTCGTCTCCGACCTGGCTCTGGCTACATTTGTGGACATTGCCACACGTTCTCTCGTCCGTCTAGTGACATGCAGTTGCGTGCGTGCGTTCGTCTCCCGGTGCTCCCCTGGTTGTTTTGCGCTTCGGCATCGAGGTCCTAGACTGTGTGCTTGGATTTGCCACTGAGAACTGTTGCATCAACCCGAATCGCTGTGTGACACTACGCTTCCGGTCGAGACCAAGGCGGTTTTTAAGCACCGCCTTGCGCGTGGTTAGTTGTGCACGGATCGGGCACCCAAGCCTGTTAAGCTATTGGAATCGTTTCGCGGACTACGAGCACAATTGCTGCATCCGCACCCGTGTTTGTTTATCTCCCAGCGTTGTTTGTTTTGCTTTTAAGTGGTACGCGGTGCGCGAACTCGTGGTGTTGTCTTGATGTGGCAGTCCACGTGTGTTGGATCTTATGGCCCGTGCAATACGATCCGGCATACTCTGCCGTTAGTTGGCACAAGCACACTTTACATGCATTCTGGCTTATACACGATACAAACACGGGCATTAATGAGTTTTTATCACCGAATATCCCATGTAGAGATGCCACAGATACGCGGAACGTGTCGGGTGTAAAGCTCAAGATGTGATAAACAGATGCCACATATACCGAGTTCGAACTACGTAGGCAGATGTATGATCTGCCATATTGCGAGAACTGGCATATCTCAATAGGCATTGCACACCGGCACAATAGCCAATGCGGCCACAGGGTTGCATTGTCACTGCAGAACAGACGGGAATATCGATTATACTAAAGTATACATATAATCTGAAATTGCCATAAGCAATGGTCACTAGCGCATTATTTCCGCATCTCTGTCCACAAGAACCGGCCAAGGGCAATTACCTTGCACACACTTATAAGATATCAGCAGCAGTGACAGCAAAGCTCAAATCGAAACGGGCGATGTAGATAAATTTTCGATCCGACCGACCGACCGACCGCAGCAGCAACAATATTAACATCAGCGCGGCAGCAGCGGGAAATATCGAATCGCGACGAGCGGCGATGCCATAATGTCGATCCGACGGATCCGGTCAAATGAAAATGCCGCAGCGACTCCAGCGCCAACGCTGACGCCAACTGCGCCAACTACGCCAACGCCAACGCCAACGCCAACGCCATCGCATGAATCGAACATGAACCGACAGCAGTAAACTAGGTTGGTGCATGATTTCGTCGCCGTTCGGTAATATAAATATGGCGATCATCTCACCAATCGTTGTTTCGAGCCATCAGATTTGAGATTGCCTACAGGCATAGTGGAAATCTTTGAGATCGGCCAAGCCTAGTATGCATTGCGAGTTACTCCCTACAGCTTGTCCAGGTGTTGTCGGCCACCAACTAACCGAACATGCACCGTACATTATCTCGAAACCGATGGTTGAGTTGCAATAGAATTCACTACCGTCATATGTTTCGTAAAATGAAATCGGGTTCGAAACTAACCAAATCGGTTTCAGAAACGGTTGCGAATTGCACGTATTCGCTGTCGAAAGTGAATTCTTTTGGCACACTCTTTACGCGTGTAAACGGTCGAGACCCCGAAATAAGTGAATTACCCGTAGTGAATTACATCACCCATCATTCTTCCACTGTTAAAGGGAGCTCATTTTACGCCCGCATAGCACGCATTGGACACTGACGACCGAGTAATCACCGACAGAGTCCCTCGTACTAAGCGAGATGAAATGCTTGACACTTCTCACGGGTTTCTCGCGAGGCGAGGTTCGACCGCTATACGATACGACGGGCAAGCGATCTCCACCGCTTACGGTGATACTGGAGAGACATACTGGATACTGTATGACCCGCTCTCAAAAGTGACTGTCAAGAAAACGCGTGTGTAGTTTTTACATATTCCGTAATCATGCAGGATTGTGCTAGCATAGGATTAGTGGATTGGAAGCTTTCCGTCGTTTGGGTTATGACTTATCAGAGAGAGAGAGTGTGTGTGTGTGTGTGCGTGTATAATAGGGGGCCCCTTCGCAACTATCTTGCTTTATGCATACAAGTTCAAGGCCCAAACAGGCGTAAATTGAATATACGTTAAAATGTTTCTTAGACAACTAGCACAATATTCGGGGCATGTTCCTATATAGGGACCCTCTTGCAATGTATGCGTATTGTGTTATACGATTCTAGTAGACGACTTTGGCATGTGATTGCCATCGATCGCTCATGTTCTCTCGTGTTCTCTAAACCCGTTGTCCAGCAGTTGTGATGACGTATGATTCGCAGAAAGAACTCACCACGTCGAATTCTGAACAGTGAATCCGCAGCACTGAAGGGTGATAATTATAACTCGGGATAATTATAACTCTATTCGCGCAAATATCCATTCCAAGAGTTCTATTAATCGATGCGTCGGGGGTGTTGCCCGTTGTCCAAGAATGTATGTCTAGGAATGTATGGTTGAATCAAAGTTTGGTGAGTTGGGTGTGCTCCGTCGAGGGAAATGGTCGAAGGTACACTTTCCTTCTTGACGTCTACAGTATTTCATAATATGCACTAATATTGTTTGCAGTATTCATATTGAAGACACTCCCATTTCCTACATCCAAATTATATCGATATAATTAATCGATATAATTATCGAACTATAAATCCAAATATCACTGTATACGCATGTCCGCGACCGTCAGTTGGTTTCCTCATACTCTTACGATTCAAGCACCATACGTACCATTTTGGGGAAAATGTTGGGTTGCGCCCTGGCCAAGCATCCTAGCAGAGGCAAGAAGGAGAAGCTGAATGGGTGGCATCCAAAGTCATGTCGAAGCAACGAATTCTGTGTAAATAACGGTGCAATCATCCACCCCCCATGAAAGGGAGGCGCGCCCCACTTTTTGGTACATTTCCCGGTAGTTTCACAAGAAAAGCTTCTAGTTCCCTTACAGTCGACTCCCCAACTTAATTAGGCTACATTGAATACAAAATTCATCTCTCGGTATTGGCCGAAACGTGACCTGCTAGCCTGCAGCTTCGGGTTCGGCGCACGAAGGAGTGGGGTACTCCCACACGTCGTGGAAGTATGGCTCACCGGCGCCGAACAACGATGCCTCACCTCCTAGCAGCACGATACTGCCATTCGCAACCACCATGTCATAGTCGAATCGGCCACTCCACGGCGCGTTGGGAAGTCTAAGCCATTCGCCCGTCAGGTTCCCAGGCCGCAAGCAATGCGCGTCGTGCTTCATAGGGACCGGGCCGTATCCACCGAAGGTGAACAACGCACCGCCAACTGCAAGAAGCAAGTTTCCCGATCGCGCGGAGAACCCGGTGTGCTTGTTGACAAGCGTCCAGGTTGCGCCGTCGTTATTAGTGCACCACATGTCGTTGAAATACGGAGCAAAGTAGCCTGGCAGTTGCAACTCCCGGAGTCCCACGTTTATGCCCGCGGGGCTTGTTTAAAGCTGTGGGGAAGCTGGACTGGGCGCAAACGCACACACATGCTGCCATATGTGAAGAGCAACGAAAGTGCAATATGTCCACTTCCGCGACTCAGATGGGATGGATTGGCTGTTTTTTGTACTCACCCATATGGTGCACGATTCCTATAGTTTAGCATTTTTGAGAACCAATTTTCATGTTGAGAATCCGATATTTGATGTCCACATATGTCAGTTGCATGTTACCACAACCCTAATTTGTGTTTAAAGGTCCCAAAATGGACTCAAATTGCAGTTTTAGCCACATTTTAGCAACTTTCACCTTGATTGCGCCCATATGGGGCGCGATTCCTACGGTCTAGCATTTTCGAGACCCAATTTTCATGTTGAGAATCCGATATTTGATGTCCACATATGTCAGTTGCATGTTACCACAACCCTAATTTGGGTTTAAAGGTCCCAAAATGGACTCAAATTGCAGTTTTAGCCACATTTTAGCAACTTTCACCTTGATTGCGCCCATATGGGGCGCGATTCCTACGGTCTAGCATTTTTGAGAACCAATTTTCATGTTGAGAATTCGATATATAATGTCCGCACATGTCAGTTGCATGGTACAATAACCCGAATTTGGGGTTTAAGGTCCCAAAATGGACTCAAATTGCAGTTTTAGCCACATTTTAGCAACTTTCACCTTGATAGCGCTCATATGGGGCGCGATTCCTACGGTCTAGCATTTTGAATAACCAATCTATATGTTGAGAATCCGATATTTGATGTCCGCATATGTCAGTTGCATGGTACAATAACCCGAATTTGGGGTTTAAGGTCCCAAAATGGACTCAAATTGCAGTTTTAGCCGCATTTTAGCAACTTTCACCTTGATAGCGCTCATATGGGGCGCGATTCCTACGGTCTAGCATTTTTGAGAACTAACTTTCATGTTGGTGGTGACAACTCCGAGATGGAGGATGGTGGAGATGAGACGACATGGGTTGTGTATGCTCTATACGCATGTCGCCCTCGCGGCAGCCTCGTGTTGGCATCGGATGCGGATCGGTGTCATTCCACCGGAAATTTTGTTCACTGCATGCATTGCCTGTTAATTTTGCATCGGCTGCGTCGACATGAGCATAACCGCGTTGCTCTCCCCGCAGCGGAGGTCCGAGGTACTACAAGCGGGCATCACGCAGCTTTCGCCGTTGCAATAAGTGAACGTGCAATGGGCCCTTTATTATGAGTGTGATGAAAACCTCAGAGGATAGTGAATTGATGTTCTTTGTGGTTATGACTTATGCATGTTAAGATCTTCCCATATTCACACGATCGCGCAGACGCGTACGTAATCGGAGCAGACAGGATGAAGCGGATGGCCACTCGTTTATTATTTGTGCAGCGGTGATTTTAAAAATATTCATCTCATCAAGCGATCAGAGGAATTCGTCACAATCTATCCATCAATGAAGATATCAAACTATGTTGAAATGCTTACTACTCATCATAGCATTATGTATGGCAGGATGCCATGACGTGAGTTATTGGATCGCCCATATCACATCCATGGGTTTATAGCATAAAACACATTTTATGTTCTCGCTCCTCGCTAGCATAACAACATAATCGACCTCTGTGTGTTCACATCGAGTGTGTCCATGTCACATACTTGTTGCCACTTTTGCTCTACTCTCGATGATATGGTCTACAAGTGCATAATATATACTCGTGCCGCGGATCAAACTTTCCTCTCGTTGCCTCGGCCACGAGCAGCAACTTGCGGTGTGGTTGCAGATGATGTAGTTTCTCCTGGCCCTTTGCCTCGTCCACGAGCAACAGGTGGTTGTGCAGCCGCAGATGATGCAACTCCCCCTCGCCCCTTGCCTCGGCCACGAGCAGCAACTTGCGGCACCGCCGTTGATGACGATGCAGCTTCGCCTCGGCCCTTGCCTCGTCCACGAGCTACAAGTGGTTGTGCAGCCGCAGATGATGCAACTCCCCCTCGCCCCTTGCCTCGGCCACGAGCAGCAACTTGCGGCACCGCCGTTGATGACGATGCAGCTTCGAAAAATATACGAAAAATATGAATGAGCAAAATAATCTTGATTATTATTGTTGTGAACATAACTTCATCATTATTATGCAACTTTCCCCCGGATCATTTCATACACACACACACACACATATGTATATATATATATATACATATTATATCACTCTAAAAACACCATATATATATATATATATGGCCCTGGAAGACTAATGAAACTCCATAATGAAAATTATTTTTTCCAAAAGTGTGCCGTGTGCGTGTGTGTGTGTGTGTGACCTTGCTCATGCATTTGTATCGTGGATGGATACATATTGTTATATATGTGTGTATGTGTGGTGCGGCCTGTGTGGTTTTAGCATGTTTCATATATTACGCATGCTCGGATTTGCTATGCGTGCATGTATAGGCTGTGGCATAATTGTCATTGTGAACATCACTGCATCATTATTAGGCAACTTGCCCCCGGAGAATTTTCCATCCATATTTGTTGGCAATGTGATTCTAGACTTCATCAAAACCCACCAAAATAATTAAGTAATCAACCTTGTTTTGTTTTTGTGCAGTGTTGTGTGTGTGTGTGCGCGCGCGTGCGCACGCGCGTGTGAACATGCTTGTGCGGCATGTGTATGAATGGATGCATATTACTGTGTGGGGGGTGTGGCTTTGTGTGCAGGCTGTGTGGCTTTAGCAACTTGTCTAAATTAGGCATGCTCGGATTTGCTATGTACATTTGTATAGTAGTAGGTTGCATAAACTAAATTGTGTATGCTTGGATTTGCTATGTATACTATCTTGTATATAAGCTGTATATACAAGTAGTATACATAGCAAATCCAATCACACTTCTATTGTAGAAAAGTTGCTAAAGCCACACAACATAATACAGCCTATACAAGATGGTATACAGAGAAAATCCAAGCATGCTTAATTTAGAAAAAAATGCTATATCACCCATGCACCCTATACAAGTATACATAGTAAATCCAGGCCTACATAATTTAGGAAATTTGCTACTAAAGACACAACATATTACAGCATATGCAAGATAGTATACCTAGTAAATCCAAGTATAAGTATACACATTGTGATATATCACAGCATATACAAGTATACATACTCAATCCAAGCATAAATAATTTAGAAAAGTTGCTACATCACAGTCTACACAAGTATACGACATAGCAAGTACACACATACTTAATTTAGAAATTATGCTAAAGCCACACAGCCCGCAACACATAACAATATGCATTCATCCATACACACACACACACGCGCGCACACACGCACGCACACACACACACACATTTAAGTATTTTGCAATCTTCAACTACACGCATACACTTACACACAATGCGTGGTGGTAAGCCAGAGTGAATACTAATGTGTACACTTACACACATGAGCACACATGAGCACACATGAGCACACACATGATCACGAGCTTACCTTGAGGTTTGCTTCCGCTGGAATCTCCACCTTGACGACAGTACCAAGTCCGATGCCCCCAAAAATCCAACATCGGAGCATATTTGATTCTGGCCCACCCTCTCGCTCCTTGACATTGTATTTCGATTGAAGATGATGAATGCTATCAAGCTGTGTATTTTCGGGCAATTTGTGTATGGGAACATAGACAGCCTTATTATCAAGGCCTTTCATGGGTAGGAGGTCCAAAGAGTCCGTGACCTCCTTTGCGGTTTGCTGATTGGAGCCTTCGCCCCCGCGTCGACGCATGCGCTTCAAGTGTTGGCTGAACTGACCACCTTTCATGTCGTTTCTACTCTCTCCCTCTCCTGGAATGCTGTGAGTGTGCCTCCAGAATGACATGCCGGTGCTGTCCATTGTATCCTCGACCAATATACCAAACAATAATGCGGCACCGACATAATCCCCTGCTTTGTCACTAGCTATACTAGCTTTTTAACTCTCTCGGGATGCATCTGATGATGCGATGCTGCCGAGAATTTCACTACTCCTAATGCCGTGACAGCACTCTGATTGCTTTGATCGCTCAGCACATTGTACGTGGAGATGTCAAGCATATGCCTTCGTTGCTCTGGAGATAAATCAGGGGCATCGGCCTCCCGGACTTTCTGATATACGCATGCTATATGATGTGAAATTCTGGCCGCATCCCCATAGCCCTCCGCCTGTGTCACCTCTGTGGTAAGTCAGCATCAAAGTTAATAACACATATGTGTGCGTGCATGTAATGAGCGTGGACCTACCTCGGATACGATGTTTGTCGGCGTGCGACACGGAGTGCATTTCGTTGATCGCCTCGCATTGTTTATGAGATATATACTCCCCAACTTCTTTGTAACTAGATAGTGTTGTCGCAGTGCCATGTGGAGATGTCACCTCCACATTTACATCTGATGCAACTACCATCAGCAGTGGTCGTTTGCGCGGTGTGGTAGTCGTCACTTCGAAAGTAGCACGATCTGAACTTCAAAGCTCCCTTTCATGCAACACCTCTGCAGCCGTGTCGATGGCAGTCGTGGCGATGTTATTGGCGGTATGCGCTTGGGCTGCAGCATATATATCCGATCACCAACACCGCGTCATGTCGCCGCACACAACTGACACAATGCGCACTCTCTGCATGGTGCGCATATGTTTGTGCATAGCTACACGGACGACGCGCGTATTATTACCATTATTATAGAGCGCATACGTTGCCATTATGTCCAGAATTAACATCTGCCGTACTAATATGATAATTCACAATAAGCGTGTGCATGCGTACCATCATCGGCTGTGCAACTTTCCGATCTTGAACGGCCTCTCCTTGTTAACCACTTCGCGGGGAGTTGATTAGTTGCAGCGTCATTGCCGTCTGTCTCAACTATCAATTGTCGCTCTACATTGATGATAGAATGACTGTCCGAAGCCGAGAAAGCAGATACGCCATTATTCTTTCTCTGATCCCGCAACGTCGGCGCATCAGTTTGTATTATTGAAGTCGGAGCTCCGCGTGGATGTCGCCAGTCGTTATCAAAAGGAGGTTGCTGGGGCAACAAGAGCGCGTTGCTGCAACCTGCCTGCTTAGAGACACAGCGCGAACACTTATCGTTGGCCGCAAAGTTTAGGATAGAACACGACTTTCTATTGCTCGCCATATCAGTTGCGAATAGGTTCGGCTACACGACAGCAACTATGCGGCATAATCGCACATACCGCCATTTGCGTATGCGCCATTGACGCTCGGCTTTGAGACGCTCATGCGCGAAAATTCTCGAGACACTGTGTCTAAAAACATTGCAGAAGCTTGCGAAGTAATGCCGTGGATGGCGCTCGCGAATTCAACCAACCGGCTTTACAGTGGCTTCACAGTGGCTATCGGCTTCAATGTAAGCTTCTGTAAGCCAAGCACTCAGGAATTTATAAATTCGCGCCAATTCGGCGTTTCAGGCACCGTGTAATTATTGGTTCGAACGAAACCCCCCCCTTCGCACCCGACCATCGTCCCAATTCGGCGTGTGGGGACCAGTACAACATCCATCCCATCTGAGTCGCGGAAGTGGTCATAT
>LGRX02002364.1:0-19567 GCA_001247695.2 Cymbomonas tetramitiformis
CGACATATCAGCTTGAACCCTCCCTCCCCCATCACGCACATGCACCCCTCTCACACTTACTAGTGATATCAAGTGTATGCAGCTTGCAGTGGGCATCTCGAAGTGCCGCCGCTAGCGCCTCCGCCCCGGCATCTCCGACGGCATTGTCTGCATCTCCCACCCACATCCCACCCCACATGCATCAGCCTCTCTCCGCATCACCCATCGCCCACCTCTCTGCATGCGACATATCAGCTTGAACCCTCTCTCCCCCATCACGCACATGCACCCCTCTCACACTTACCATAGATATTAAGTGTATGCAGCTTGCAGTGGGCATCTCGAAGTGCTGCCGCTAACGCCTCCGCCCCGGCAGCTCCGACGGCATTGTCTGCATCTCCCACCCACATCCCACCCCACATGCGCCAGCCTCTCTCCGCATCACCCATCGCCCACCTCTCTGCATGCGACATATCAGCTTGAACCCTCCCTCCACCATCACGCACATGCACCCCTCTCACACTTACAAGCGATATCAAGTGTATGCAGCTTGCAGTTGGCATCTCGAAGTGCCGCCGCTAGCGCCTCCGCCCCGGCAACTGAAATGCGATTCCCTGCATCTCCCACCCACATCCCACCCCACATGCGTCAGCCTCTCTCCGCATCACCCATCGCCCACCTCTCTGCATGCGACATATCAGCTTGAACCCTCCCTCCCCCATCACGCACATGCACCCCTCTCACGCTTACGACTGATATCAAGTGTATGCAGCTTGCAGTTGGCATCTCGAAGTGCCGCCGCTAGCGCCTCCGCCCCGGCATCTCCGACGTCATTCCCTGCATCTCCCACCCACATCCCACCCCACATGCGTCAGCCTCTCTCCGCATCACCCATCGCCCACCTCTCTGCATGCGACATATCAGCTTGAACCCTCCCTCCACCATCACGCACATGCACCCCTCTCACACTTACAAACGATATCAAGTGTATGCAACTTGCAGTTGGCATCTCGAAGTGCCGCCGCTAGCGCCTCCGCCCCGGCAACTGAAATGCTATTCCCTGCATCTCCCACCCACATCCCACCCCACATGCGTCAGCCTCTCTCCGCATCACCCATCGCCCACCTCTCTGCATGCGACATATCAGCTTGAACCCTCCCTCCCCCATCACGCATATGCACCCCTCTCACACTTACCACCGATAACAAGTGTATGCAGCTTGCAGTTGGCATCTCGAAGTGCCGCCGCTAGCGCCTCCGCCCCGGCGTCTCCGACGTTATTGTCTGCATCTCCCACCCACATCCCACCCCACATTCATCAGCCTCACTCCGCATCACCCATCGCCCACCTCTCTGCATGCGACATATCAGCTTGAACCCTCCCTCCACCATCACGCACATGCATTCCTCTCACACTTACGAGTGATATCAAGTGTATGCAGCTTGCAGTTGATATCTCGAAGTGCCGCCGCTAGCGCCTCCGCCCCGGCATCTTCGACGCCACTCGCTGCATCTCCCACCCACATCCCACCCCACATGCATCAGCATCTTACATTACGCCAATTACCAAGTTCACATCTGCCGACGTTAGATCGATGCAAGCTGTTGAGGAGGGATATTGCACAGCATCGAGAGGGCGGACCCACCAACTGAAAACTGAGCGCAATTTCAGATGGGAAGCGCACCATGACCAAGCGCAACAAACTGAAGAGGAACAAGCGACAATACGGGACCTGGTACCCAACCAGCAGCAACAAGCCGACCAGACCCGAGACGAAGAAGACAGGCAAATAAAGGCCATGATGGAACAGAGGGAGGAAGATGAGATGCTTCTTATGCGAGAAATGCAGGAGCACCAAGAATACCGGGAAACAGAGGGCAGAACGGACCTCACCCGAGGAAACGACCCCGAACCCGCAAAGACACCACCCCCACCCTCTGAAGGGGAAGAAATATTTAAGGAACTCAACGAGCTCGCGGAGAGACTAGAAGTAACCCAAGAGGAACACAATGACGAGGAAATTTTTGGGATGCTCAATGAACTCATTGAGCAGCAGGAAGAGCCTCAAGGGGAGCCGACAAATGAAAGACAAGCTCACCATGACCGTGTCACAGAGGAGTCCAGAGTCCATGCGATGATGGAGGACCCGATGCCCAGAACAAGATGGAAACAACGAAAGCACGACATGGCACACAGCAGAACGAAAAACAGGAACGCCCCCCCGGTTCAAGAGGGCAGGGCCACCGAAAGCTGGCTAAACGAAACAATGAGGCACCTCAAGGGAGACACGCCACTACACAAAATAGCGAACGGCTTCTGGAAACGAGCCACATTTGCGGTACGAAAAACAATACTCAAGTGCAGACTGAGAATACTGCCAGCACAAGACTATGAGACGGCGAAAAACTCAGCCGGAGGAGGCGGAAAGTGCACCCTGGAAGGATGTGGACACAAAGGGGTGGACTACGCAAAGGGCTTCCTCATGAGAGTAGGGCACGCCCTAGGTGGATGCAACAACCCACAAATGCGAGGGATGTTCTCGGACAGGGCGGACGCCCACGCAGATGAGCTAAAACACATACTTGACCACCATAGGAAAGGAGGATGCAAAGTCCTCGCCTACACCGGAAAAAAGAGGGATCCAGGGGTTAAGCCAAGGGTACTCCCGAATTACATACTCACCAGAGGGCAATGCAGACACGACGGGAAGGACAACCCAGGCAGAAACGATGGGCCCGACACAGTACCAAGCTTTGCAGACATAGTCATGATAGAGGGCCTGGAAGACCTAGAGGACGGATGGGAATGCACACAACAGGAAGCACCAGCAAGAGTCAAAAACCTACACCTCATTGAGGTGGCCCACACCGATGACGAAAAATGGGGACCCAAACTCCTGGAAAAATACATGAAATACGGACCGCTGCTACAATTGCTACGCAGACACGGATTCCGTGCCAAACTCCATGTGTTTGCAGTGGGCAGGACAGGCACGGTGTACAAACACAACCAAGACATACTCGAGCAACTTGGACTCAACAGAAAAGAAGCCACACAGGCACTACAGAGAATACATGACCTGACAGTAAACTATGCACACAGCACCTACCAACTATACAGAAGACTCAGACAAGAAAAACAAGATGAGGAAAAAGATGAGAACCACCCAGTATAAATTGTCCCATTAAGGCCGCCACTTGTATGTGGCGGTCCGGCCCAGAGTAGGGCCGGGGAAATTAATTTACTCATACGCCCAACGGGCGTGGTTTTTTCTTTTTTTCTTTTTTTGAGGAGAGATATTGCACAGCATCGAGAGGGCGGGGCAAACCTGCCACGTCGAAAGAGACACTCTCGGCTATGGAGCTAAGTCGCTGCACAAGGCCCGCTGCATCGTTTGCGTGGACATTCACAAGCGGCCCGCCTTCCATTCGCAGGCTCCTCAGACGACCCAGTCCAACCAGAATAGCTTCCACCTCAATCCACCTCGCACGCAGCTGCTGACATCCGGAGATATCGACGGCTTTGAAAGGCGCACCTCGAGTAATTGCCCTTTGAACCTGCAAGACTCCCCCGCGAGATGCTCACTCAGGCCGTGGCTCTCCCGACGGCTGTTAGCCCCAGTTCTTCATTCTCATGGACATGACACTTGTTAAGAAAACGAAAGCGAGTCTTTAACCGATGAAGGGGCTGAGTTGGAAAAAAAAACACAGCAGAGCAAACATACACACACTTGAACATTCCGTGAAAGCCACGCCAGGTGTGCAGTCACTTGTTTGCTTCTGATCCACGCTTTGCAACAAGCTGTAGCATGACAGTCACCTAAGCAGATGGAAAGAAGGATTGACACCATCAGCTCGGGACCGATGCAACAAAAATGGGATGGAGACGCGCCAGGGTCCGCAGCACGGGCACGTCGACTTTCAAGCGATCTGATAGACGGAGATGTTCGGTAACGATAACTTGTTCCACGAGCTGTTTGCCGCGCTTGCTCACGCTTCCCAGCATTGCTTGGTCGTCGGCTCGTAAGTTGTCGAGGACGAGTCCCCCCACGTCAGGCACGGTCAACAGATCTAATAGGGTGATCGAAGCTGAAGCATATCTGTGCGGCGGAGCTGGCCTCGTCAGTAACGTGCTGCCGGACATTATATGTTGCAGTTTGCCTGGGATCGAGACGCGCCGACACACCTCCGCGATCTTGAGACCAAGTGCTCGATGCCACGCCCTTGGCTACTCCATGCACTATGCCATTAGATGTGCTAACAAATCGGGGTTTCGTCTCATAAACCAGACCAGATGAGAACGGTCTGCGCGTTTGCAATTATGTGCTCTTATCTGATTCTCCTCAAAGTCTGAGCGAGGAAGTGGGGTACATGGACGTGGAGAACCTGCGACTTGGTCGCCGCGAAGTGTTGCAGAGATTATATACAATCAATACAGCCGCAATTGTCCGCAAAGCGGAGGGCATGCATCCCTTGACGGTGTGGCCCCTCAATCACATGTGGTGTGGGCGCGGGGATGGCTGCACCTCAGAGCGTCGCTAAGGGATGCTGCTCCCGATGCGGAGTGCTGCTCAACGGGGTATACTGGGGCGGCGACAAACACACATCAATGTAAACAACCGCCTTTGCGTCTCTCAAATCCCCCGCATCAACTAAACCTGCCCCCGAACAGCCCATTGAGTCCTCCAGATGAATTCTATGCATATACAACGTTGTATGTGCGTGTGTGCTTAGCTTTCCGCCGATATCCAAATGGTTAATATCCTAGCCATCAAGCCAGCTGGGAAATCCTGTTGGGCTGCACTATGTACCCACGCCGGGTATCAATAGCTTCAGCATCCATTTCGCGACATTCATCCGGAATCTCCAGAGCTCCGCGGAGAACGAGACCCCTACCCCCGACTGGCCCACCTAAGCGCATCTGAGTCTGCCTCGCCTGCGCGTTGAAACCACCCGCCTGGCAGCCTTGAACCAACGCGTTAGTGCCGACTGCCCCTTTCGATCGAGGCTCTTCACCCAAAGCGGTATGCAATCGACAAAATTGCAAGAATGATATAATATCATATCTTCCAAGTTGGGATACACAACCATTTGCCACTCACTATATACCCCGGATACTTCTATCATGGCGCGATGCAACAAGGTGCTTCGATGCTCTTTAGAACGCACCTAAAACTCAAGACGCTTTGACATCGTTGGCGCTGAGGTTTTCATGCAAAGCCTCACGAGAATATGGTTCATCGACAGATCCCTACAGCCAAGGGAAAGCGCACATAAACAGTATGAGACTCTTCGTTGTTGTGCACAGACTCGTGATATCTGCATGATGTATTGAACCAAGATGAAGAGGAAGACTGAAGACTGAAGAGGTGTCACCAGTTCCTCGCTGCTCTGTCTGCTTCCGCGACCGAGGAGTGTCCACCCCTGAGCAACGCAGGGTACGACCCCCCTCCCCCCCCCTTACAACGGCATCGACTGCACTTGGGGGTAGGGCTCAGCATACGCCGACTGACCCCGTGGTGCATACGGCGAGGGCGTTGCGTACACTCCTCGGGGGAAAGGGGAGAGGGCCGGTGGAGGGCCTCAACAATGGGGTAGGCAGAGAGCCGTGGCTGGGTCCGTCGTGACACGACGATAAGGGTCCACGCTGCCGTACGCCTCACTCTGCACCCACCCACTGGTGAACGATGTATTCCGGGGAGGTGTTATGGGGAAACAGAAACTGTACCGCTAGACCAGAAGCCCGAAAAAGGTGAGCCAGGCCGGGAATCGATCCCCGGACCTCTGGACTGACAGCAGGCTCTGAATAAGTCTGTCCACAAGTATCTTCTTTTGGTGTTCCCATCCGCCGTCTAGTGCAAACCAGACCCCTAAATATCGGTTTGCTTCGGTTTTGTTGCTATATTCAAGGTAGTCAGGGTTCTTGGGTGGAAGCCACTCAGACCATATGTTGGGCCCTTTCTCTCCCTCTTCGATTTTCAGCATACCTCCAGACATTAGCTTCTTTTCCAATTCGGCATGCCCTTCCTGTGCTTTCCGCTTCTGTTTCATAGGTTTTCTATGGGAGTATTTCAATTTTTTGGCATTACTGGGAATCCCTATGAACCGCATGAACTCATTGATCACCCCGAGCATGTCCTGTACTTCCTCTTTTGATTTACCTATCAGAATGATGCCATCACAGAAGAATCTGCCAAAAATGTTGGGTGGTGAGTTCATGTCTAGCCATTTCCTGTTCTTTTGGGGTGATGTTGCTCCCGGCTTTCTGGTTGCATCCCTCGGCTTTTCTAAGGCATGAACCTTGAAACGTCACTCTGAAATACGATACGATTTCCAGAAAGGGGGCCACATCCTAAGAACTGTAAGGTGAGGGACTAAAGTGGACTCAGTTCCCCCCAATAACCTAAAAACACCATGAGGGACGCCTCAAATCGGTGTAAGAAGACTGGTACCAGCAAGAAGCGACAACAACAAAGACATCATAGACATATACAAAGGTATGCCCGTTGTGAGGTCACAACTCTTTTAAGAGGGGAGATCTGTCAGGGTCATGACCGATGACATATGTGTCATACATGTCATACGTGACATACCTGTCAGACATGTCATGTCATGTCATGTCGGTCGTGTCATATATTATTATGACAGTCGGTCGTGTCATATATTATTATGACAGTCGGTCGAGTCATATATTATTATGACAGTCGTCAGTACGGTCGACCATGACTGTACATGTCGTTAGATGATAAGTCACATCATCTGTCATTATTCAAGGAAAGACTTGAATGACCCTGTCATCGAGAGTTCGTATGTCGAACTCGAAGATGGCAAAGCAAGATACATCTTGAAGTACAAACAAGAACCATCTTGGCTTTAAGCATGTGCGGAACACGCATGCACAGTATGAACGAACTATTCGTTATTATCACAATACTGGTCGTTCAACCTACGTCTCGGGTTCACAACCCAATGGCGGTACTATCTATGATGATAGGAGACGTATGGTATAAGATGAGGAAGCGTTGGGCTTCAAGCAGATCTTCACTCAGAGACTGCACCTCATCACCCGCTATTACTTTCACTTGCGTTGCTGTCCAACTTCGCAGTGTTAACTTGTATATTGATAATATATTCACGGCCTGTTTATCTCGCCGTATCAGCCGTACTCATCGAGTTGGGCACCCCCAAACGCTGGCTGCTTTCTTAACGTCGGGTTTTCTTAAAAGTGAGTGATTACAGTAAGGACTTCTCCTTGGGGTACCCCGCATTCAAGCATCCATTCATCTGGCATGCCTTCAGATGTGAGGACTGATCTAGATGCTTCAGCTGTGATGTCCGAGATAATTGTAATAATGTTTTCGGGTAATCCTATTTTCTCCAGTGCTAGCTTGCTCATCCAGAATTCTGCTCGGTCAAAGGCTTGTTTTAGGTCCAGGTAGACAACATGCAACTCCTTGTCAAATCATTTAGCATCGGAGATTACTTCATTTAGGACTTGTAACGAATCTTCGATGTTTTTATTGGGGAGAAGGCATCTTGGATTGGGAAGAGGACCGGATGTTTGGATAAGACCTTTTTTATTCTGTTTGCAATGATGGAATTGAACAGCTTCATGCCTGTTTCCAGCATGGTGAGTGGTCTAGAGTTATCTGATGTGCATGGTTTGCTTGGGTCTTTAGGGATTGGCTGAACGAAACCCGCCTTTGCTACTTTCGGGAAGGAACCTGTTCTCAAAATGTTGTTGAACATTTCAAGTATATATTCCCGGAGGTTTCGGGGCCCCTGTATCCATTGTGCGTAGGGCATTCCAGATGGGTCTGGGGCTGTGGATACTCCACATGATCCGTAGACTGCCTCCAGCTCCGTCATTAGTATAGGTCCTGCTAACTGCTCAATGACATGCTGAGGTAGTTTAGGGCTGTTTTCCAGGATCGATTCCAACCATGGCGGGAGGTGCGTGGGGGCATTGGGTCTTGTGGAGAAAAGCTTGTTTTCCTTATATTCTTTTAAGATGGCTTGCTTTCTTGCGTGTTCTGTGGTCGGTATCTCACCTTTACTGTCATATTCTGGAGCTACACCCTTCTCCGTCCCTTTTTTTGTTTCCTAAAGCTCTGTCCAAGAAGGTTGAAACCTTCTTAGCAAACAAATATAGCATCGCTTCCTTCTCCCGAAGTTTCCAATATCTTATGTCTTTAAGTCTGCTTTCTTGGAATGCTTTTGTGATTGTTGGTAAGCTGACCTCAAGTCTGTCACTCCATGCCCTGGCCGGTTCCTGTGACTTCCTACGGAGATTATCGCACGGTATGGTGCTTATAAGGCAGTCTATTGCTTCCAAATCCCTTTCTTTTTCTACCGTTCCCAGCATTCGGTGTGCCTTTCTCAATGACTGAAGCCACTTGTATAGTAGATACTTTGATGTGGCTGATGGGACCGGCCTTCTGTGCATCTTTTTCCCCCTCGTTCCGAAGGCAGCACAAGCCGCTTTGCTTGCCGATTCATGAATGAAATCCCACATGTGGGCCGTATCTTCTTCATGGGAGTGGCTGCTGTCTATATCCTCCTTACTGCTTTCCAACTCTAGCTTTGTGTTTACCGGTTTTTGTAGCCGTTCTGTATAGGCTTTCCATCCAGTGGCGTGGTTGAAGTTGTATGCTTTTGTTTTGTCAAGTGCTGCTAAAGGTTTGTCGCAATTACTCCAGTGTTCTGCTTGCTGGCTTTGGTGCATACAAATGTCCCATATATGCCATTCCCCATGCTCCTTGGGACCTTCCAGTTTTAACACTTCGGTGTTCCCCAAATGAAAATGTGTTTTAAGGTATTTCAGGACATCTTTTTTCCCATAATTGGTCGGAAATTTTAGGCTCCAAAGATTGCCAATTTTAGTGTGACCATGCTGCGTCACCCCCTCCGGCATGCCACTGCCCCTAGACCGGATGTGTGCAGAATTCCAGGCTGAATCCATGTGTATCCACCATTCTTTGGTCTTGTTATGCCACTTTATGCTACCCTTTGTACTCGTGAGCTTCCCCTTCCATGTGCTAGGGTTCTCTGTTGAGTTGGCTCCAGAGATGTCCTCCTTTTTCATATTGTAGTCTGTGGTGTCACCTAGTAGTACAGTGTTTATTACTTGTGTTGTATTATTTTGTTCAATGCTTGCATTTGCTAAGTGCTTTATAGTGTATCCGTTCTTCTCCAGCATTCTAGCAACCGCAGCTTTTGTGAATTTTTTAACCCCGTTTTCTGTCTGTATAAAATTCAGTCTCACTGGGAAACTGGGGTACTTGCCATGGGTGGTGTCGTTTGCTCCGGTCAAGCGTGGTTCCTCCGCAGGGGTATGCTTCTGGTTCTCAGGGTGCAGCTGCCCTCCCCTAATATCCATCTGAGCCCATACTATTCCATGGTCGGAGACTATGTATGGGTTTGCTTCGAGCCAGCCTGCTGCAGCTGTTCTATCCTCCATTCCTTTGTTTGCCATTATATGAGTGAGTTTTGTTTTTGAACTGTTGTTCACAACCCTTGTGAATACTTCATTGCATTCTGGGTGCATGTGAGTGATAAGTTCTGTTAAAGTTGTCCTGTCATCATTGAAGTAACTTAGGAGGTGTTTGTTTTTTGTTTGGTGGTCTTTGTATGACATCGGCTGACCTTTTGTAATCCTTTGGCTTTGGGTCAATGTGCAGTTTTTGTCTCCTATTTCTATGTGTGCCTTGTTTCTGTTATCTCCTGACTTTGCCGCCCAGTCCTTCAGGGTTTTGTAGAAGTCCTCTTGTTCTTCTTTGAGACTAGCATCATTCATGTACCCGCTAGCCACCGAGAATGAAAACCCCTTTGTGCCTGTGAATCGGATCATAACTGACCTTTTTTGTTCCCCGTCCACAAAGGTTGCACTGGGTGTCAGGGGGATATCGATGGGGTTCCATACTATGAGGGACCCTATGGAGGCCCTCCCGTCCGTGTGAGAAATTCGGAAATTTAGCCCTTTCTGCTAGCAGCATCAATGCCCTAACCATTGGCATACTTGTGTTTGAAATATTGGTCTCAGAGACACAGATAATGTGCGCTTTTCTGTCCAACACCAGGTTACAAATAGTCTCTAGCTTTATCATACTATCCTGGTCCTCTTTTGTGTGTCTCAGGCCTCTCATGTTCATTATTCTCATTATTATAATGTGATCCTTTCTCCCTTGGGCCTTCTGTAGCTCCTGCATCCTTAAATTTTCCGCCTCATTCCGTGAGTGCTTTGCCTCTTGTTTGATGCATCTCCCGTCCATTCCGTATAGGTTTTTGTATAAAAAGATGTTATCCGCCCGCTCGCATTTTTGAACTCTCCTCCTCAGTTTCTTTCCTGCCGGGTGCCTTGCGCCTGTGGTGTTGGGTATGTTTCTTTACTTTGGGCAACGGAAGCCATTTCTCTCCCTGTTCTCATGCAGCCGTTTGCAGCTTGGTTTGTGTGGAACTCTCTGTTTTGTGCTATTTCCTCGGGGGTTATATTCCCATATCTAAGTTGCTCCCTGATGGTGGCTACCGCCTCCCTGTTGCTAAGCTTCTCATTTCTGCTAAACTTCCCAAATCCATGGTGGTACTTGATATTGGAGGAAATCATGCTGCTTATGATGTCCCTCTCTAGCTGATGATGCTCTCCCGCATATCTGAGGTTTTGGAGAATTTCCTGAACTTTGACAGCCGTGTGAAAGATTAGTAGGCCTTTATTCTGAGCATCGATTTCACATCTGAGGCCTAAATGTTTATATACTAATGTCTTGTTGTCATAACTCTCATTTACCATCTTTGTGAAAGGTTTGATTAGGAGTACAGCGTTCTGATGTTTCAGGTGTACCGCCAATGTCCATTCCTGGTTTTGATGAAGAATGTAGGTGTGGTGTTTCGTCTGGGGGAGTTTGTTGATGTCATTGTTGTATTCTTTCTGGCTCCCATTTCTCATCTCATGAAGGGTGTGCTTGTTATTGGTACAGGTGAAGTCTAGTTTCAGCTTTAACTCGACTACAAAAAGAACACGCACCCACGCACAACACAAGATGATTAACCCCTAAGCCGGTGTTTGGGTCATTTTTGACCCAAAGGGCGTTTGACCCAAAGGGCAATATGTGCATATATAAGTGGGTATAATGAACAAGATGGTGGATGTTCGTATCAAACTGTCGGGTCAATCGACACCTCTCACATGATGACTTTATTTGACATGTTTCCGCAAGAAATATTGCATATATGCAGCGAAATGCACAACGACCCGAACATACCCAAAAAAATAAAACCGGCTTAGGGGTTAAACGGTATTTTTTACGCTAGAAAGCCGCGCGCTCAATTTCAAGAAACGAAAACAAGGAAATTGCACGAAACCGGTGAGTCATACTTAGAGTGATACTCACCGGTCACTTTTCGGATCGCATTCCTCACCGCTCTTTCGTGGGGTTTCATAGGGCCCCTAACCCTTTGTTGCGCCCCATCCTTTTTGGCTTTTGGCTTTCTCCTACTTGACAGGTCAAACTTTGCCTCGTGTTGGATTTTCCCGTCGGTGAAGGCTTCTTGGGAGGGCGAGGCCGCGCTAAATGCTGGGCGCGTTGCCTTCACATAGTTCAAGAGACCCGCTATCGACTCATCCTCATCATATTCATTGCACAGGGCTTGATACTTGTTCTTTTCTTCTTCAGTGGGTTCCATTTTTCTAACGAGGCAGGGAACGAAGCTGTTTCTTTGGCGGCGATAGCGCTCATTTAGTGTCCTAGCTGGAGAACTTTACGCTCAGCCTGTCGCGGTCGGTCGGTCAAGGTATGATTTTCAAATTTCGATTGTGGACTTGGTCATTATTTCCGTTACTGTGTGATCATCTGTGATCGTAGCTCAGTTGGACATAATGTCAAAAGTCAAAGGTCATTCATCGTGTGAAACCACCTGCGAAGGTTCGAATCCTGTGCGGTGATCTTTTAATCGCGCGATTCGACGCCATCGCGCGATCTCCATGGTTTCACGAAAATTTCCTATCACATTTGGGAATTTAGAGTTTTTAGGGAATCGTCCATTGTTGGTACGCTAACGGGACGCTAACGGCAAGCCTTTGCGCAATAACGTTGCCCTAACTGCACACTAACAAAAGGAATCTCTTAGGGAATATGTCATTGTGAGTTAGTGCATGGCACCTTAACGACGTCAATAGGGTGCCGTTAGGTGTTATGTTGCATCCGAAGCACTAACTAGTCGCTAGGTTAGTGCACCGGATGCAACAAAACACCTAACGGCTCCCTATTGACGTCGTTAAGGTGCCATGCACTAACTCACAATGGCATATTCCCTAAAATATTCTTTCTGTTAGTGTGCAGTTAGGGCAACGTTATTGCGCAAAAGCTTGCCGTTGGCGTCCCGTTAGCGTCCAGTTAGCGTCATACTCACAATGGAAGATTCTCTAAAGCCTTTAAAAATTCGACTGCAAAATTATATTCGCAAAAATTTGAAAGTGAAACCTACGACATCCACACCAACCTTGCTAGAGGCCCGCTTGGCTACTCACGCTTTGCTGGTGATTGGTTTGGTGTACAAAAAACATGCTAACGACGTGCTAACTAAAGCATATTCCCGTTCAGTTAGCGTAACGTTAGTGCCCTAAGGCCTGCCGTTAGCGTACCAACAATGCAACATTCCCCAAAAGATTCCTTCTGTTAAATTCACACTAACAACGCGACTGTCACATAGTAGGAGGGCGGGGTGGGGCAGAATTGCTATTTGTGCAATGATGACTACTACCCAAATTCATGGTCCTACCATAAGGACCAATGGGCAATTGCGGTTTCGATCACTAAATCGACTATTTGAGGCACAGGCAACATTAATTTGCACATGATATTTATGAGTTAAATGAATTTTATTTCTTATAGCGGCGGCCCCCATGAGACTTTAGGTGTGTGGTTGAACGACACGCTTTAGGGGTGTAATATCACCAAAAGCTTGAAGAAAATGGTGGTCCTACCACAAGGACCACCGTTATTTTGAGTATTAGGAGTCACATAGGGGGCTCACGGTGATGCTCATGGTTATACATCTTGAGTTTATGACCAAATAAGATAACTGAATCGGCTACTTATTCGCACCCTCATCATCATTTCCGCTCTATTTCAGCATGGCGCATGTTCAACACAATGCAAATTCCGAATTTAGTGAATTTCAGACTTTAGAAATTGGCATTCATCCATTCTAAAATATACACGCCAGTCGAAAAATAAGATATTTAGATGATGGTAGACTTTCAGAAATTCGCAATACATATATACTTGAAGATTTGATGTGCTGCACACACCAACCTTGCGATATATGCCATCCAGGAAGCAATTATGATGGCTGGCTGGTCAGCTCGCGTGACCACCGTTTTAGGGGGGAAACCAACGAGCCAATATATTAGAGGGGAAGCCAACGAGCCAACGAGTCAATATATGCATTCCAACCGGGCCTACCGCCCAAATATGATTGGGACATATGTATAGGTTCAATTTGATGGTATCCGCGCAGGTGTAGTGTTAATATATGATTGGTAAAACAATTATTGAAGATGAGTCACTAATTTGCCACATTTTGAATGTTCCAAAAAATCCGTTTTGAAAATTTTGAGTGTAGAGGTTTGAAATGCGTTCGTCATGGATATATGGGATGGATGTATGCCAAACCAGCGTTCAAATAAATTAATATAGGACCTATATATACCACCTTTCATTGGTTAGACACCACAAATCACGGGAGATGGCCAATTAAATTATCCGAACAATGGTCCTCGTGGTAGGACCAAATCGTCGATTTGGTCCTACCACAAGGACAGCGGGGCAGTAGCCAATGAACAATAAACGTCAAGGTGAACATTTTGCGACTCTTCGTGCACAAGCCTCTCGCCCGAATCCACCTTCGCCCGAGCCCGCGCCCCAACGTGCACCCACACCGACTCCCGGCCGGCGTGGGATTCTTCTACAACAAGGAGCGCCGGTGTCCTCACGTGTACCCGACCCACCACTAGCCTGCAGAGCCATTCGTAACCCCGCACCCCACGCACTTGTTTCTCCACCACCACCTCGTCAATACGTTCCCGAAGGTTTCCGGTTGGGTCAAGAATATGAGGGGGGCACAAAGAAGCTTCGAGTATCCGAGTGGGCGGCAACCACGGTGGCGACGATATATGACGGGTGAGTCATGCCTTTATCCCTATACCTGATATGCATGTAATCAAACCAGTTAATTCAACACGGTAGTGCCCTATGTGATTACGTTAGTGTACACTTAGTGCGGTATTCGATAACTAATGGTACATTAACATGGCAGGAACTGTCCACTAGACACAGCCCGTGCCCTCTGCCACGCACGTGCTTGTGTGCTGGAGGCGAAGAAGTGGCGGTGCGTCGGCATGGTACAGATCTTCACGTGTTGTCACGAGAAAGACGTACCGACCTGCATGACTCCCCGGGACTTCCATGCTTGCGTAGTAGACATGCAAACAATTCAACGGCGTTACCCATCGTGGTTGCCGATTCCACCCATTTTGAAAACCGAGCGGGGCAAGATCATGTATGGTGGCACCGTGTTCTACATAACAATACCTGAAGATGGTGTGCAAAGTTGCCTCCTATCTATTGCCAACGAAATGATGAACATCGTCGCCAACCATCGCGGGTGCGGTTCCTCAAGCACCTTAGTGCGTAGTTAGTGCATTGTTAGCATGTTAACCCTACCATATCGGTAACCTAACAACGAGATATCTGCAGGCCTGCAAAGGTCATTGTCGACCATGGTGATCAAATGACACCATTGCCGCCTCCCATGGATCTCGCGAGATCCAAAAGCCAGGAGGAGTCGAGTGTCCAGGAAGATATCGAACTCATCCTCCTCCTCGACGACGTTGGTCTAGCGAGGTGAGTGAGCCCTCTTCTCTATCTGGAACTTAGTGTATGGTTAGTGTGGTATTAGTACACCTTAACCACACATAAATAACGGGCGGGGCACTCAGTGTGTGCAATTTTTCCCGCAGGCAACACACCGTGACCATCGACAGCTGGTTTCCGATCAGTGGGAAAGGTATTCCAGATGGTAGTGGGCGCACGAAAACGACGGTGCTGTCGATTCGCGAGTTCTTGCACCATGTGGACACCGTTAGCAATAACGACGCGGCAATCTGGAGCCTTCTTCCGGATCTATTGGACTTAGCCGATGCTGAAATCTGTATAGGCAGCCCTGACTGGGAGTCCCGGTCAGGCCCCTATGACAGATCCCTAGGACCAACACTGGACTGCTGACTGATCTGTAGGTTCGTACTGTGACACACGCGGTGTCACAGGTAGGCTAGACTCCGAGACCGTCCGAGACCGTTCCGGGTATATCTAGCCTAGGGTTTATTTATCTTATACAGTTTATCCACACGAGTACGGGACTTTCTGATATCTAGTGTACTTGGATATTCCGGTAGCCGACAAACCCTCGACCATCACCTTTGCCGACCAGCGGTGGGAATTGCTACCTCCAGTGGGTGTAAACCTGAAAAATATTCGTCGGGACATTTGCAAGTTGGCCCTGAGCTCACTCGACGAGAACTTTCAAACGCAAGTGTGAACAACAATGAAGCCTCGCGGTATATACCTTCATTTTCTCAAACCTCTCGCAGCAGCAGCTGCTGATTTTGACGGCGCTATTAGTACTTCACTGCGTTCATTACTCCCGGCATTTTGGGGTTTTTGGCATTGTTGGTAAAACGTGTTTTTTGTTGCTCCTGCGTTCTCGTCAACATTATATCTACATTTGTTCACTCGGCATTCTCATTCGCTTAGGATTGTTTTTGTTCCCCTGACCGTGTTAACGGATCTACGGCGGCTCCAGCGGTGCGTGTAAGTTCTTCGAATCGTACGCAGGGGGACGGCTTTTTGGCTACTGACCGCATGCGTCTGAACCGCGCGCATGTTAAATCCACATATCGCTGTTTGCGGTTTTGGCTGAGTAGCAGCGCGATCGAGGACTGATCCTTTTTGGAGTCTTTTGCCGCTCAGAGTTGCGTTCGTGCTGTAACGCGCTGGATGTCGTGCTTGCTTCATACAGTTTGAATGAAAGTCGTTTCGAATGGTAGCAGCGCGACTGGGGACTGTCCATGGCGGCTTTTTCGCTACTGGCCGCATGCGTCTAAACCGCCCCGTCACCCACATCTTGCTGTTTGCGGTTTTGGCTGAGTAGCAGCGCCATCGAGGACTGATCCTTGCGGGATCTTTTGCCGCTCAGAGTCGCGTTCGTGCTGTAACGTGCTGGATGTGTTTGTTTTCTGCAGTGTGAATGAAAGTTGTTTCGAATGGTAGCAGCGCGACTGGGGAATGTCCCCGGCGGGATCTTTCCCCGGTCTTTGCAGACCATGCTATGGTACAGAGTCTGGTGTGTCATATGTAGTATTCTTTTTAGCGAATCCGCGCTCGTCGTTCGAGTCTGCTTGTCGGTTGAAACTTTATGCGCGCGTGTCTCCATCATACTAACAATGGTTTGACTATGCGTGCAGGTAATGTGATGCTTCTTTCAAGATCAGCTTTCAACATCCATTCGCACATGAAACAACCGAAAGTTGTAGCATGGCCTGGGTAGTCCATATGATGCTTAAAAGCACGTGCAGCCTGGCCTGCGTAGTTCATAGGATTCTTGTAGGCTTAGCTGTTGAGATCTCATCAAATTAATAAGTTGAATTTGCCTGTACGTAGATAACATGGTCAAATGTAAGTATTAACTGCTTGTTTGTTTATGGCTAGTTGTTAATTGCGCAGTAGTTACATTCGTGCAGCACGTGCAGCCTGGCCTGCGTAGTTCATAGGATTCTGGTAGGCTTAGCTGTTGAGATCTCATCAAATTAATAAGTTGAATTTACCTGTACGTAGATAACATGGTCAAATGTAAGTATCAACTGCTAGTTTGTTTATGGCTAGTTGTTAATTGCGCAGTAGTTACATTCGTCATAATATTAAAAACTTTGAGTCCTGCATAAAGCATAGCCAAAGGCTGTAAAATGAGTTCTTTCAGTGGTATCAATCTCATAAAACGATTTTTTCTAGACGTTACGTACATCGATTTATAAAATAATGATTATCAAGTTATCAGAATATATCCAACTTAGAGGACTCCTGCATTAAGCACGCGCAAAACAATTGATTATGCTGCGCTGATAAATTTCGACACAAGTCATATTGGAATGGCGCTTTCCCTTCTTAATAATGTACACGTTATCAAATCTGAAACTGAAAAAGCCTGGGGCACAATATTATGGTATGATAATGAATATAGACGGCACCGTGGGGCACTCCCACCGGTCCCGCGCGCACGAAGATGTTATATAATTTCATGTCGATTTTAAAAAAATGGAGAGCCCCCCCCGGGGGGGGGGTGATTTAGGGGCTGTTTAGAGTTTGCTAGGCTGAGGGTGGGGCTTTGGGCCTTTATGCCCGCCCAAGGCGGGTGGGCGGGGGAGCTTGGGCCTTTAGGCCGATAAAGGTGGGAAGGGGTTCTTCAGGTGGGGGAAAATGGAAGTGGTTAGACTATGAGCTTATGGATGATACTCCTAAACGGTTCCGGAGCTATTTTATTTCATTTTCAACCTCCTATGACATGTGACCGGAACAAAAGTTGTATTCACCTGCAATCCGTATGCAACGTGATGACAACTTCCGTCCTGACGTAGGTGATGAGATCTCTTGCAAGTTCACCCTCGAGGATTTCAATTGGCTCATAGATACAAATTCACCACATCAATAATCATACAAACACACCAACCCACTCACGCTTCAGCCTTTCTATAACACGCCTTGCAACATTTCTTTGTTAAATATGTCACTTTGTGCATCGCTTTCAAAATACAGCGAGATTCCGAAGTTGCTCGAATGCAGCTGAACATTGCGCATCAAAACCTCCAGTGAATTGATGAACTCGGAAAGCAAACCGAACGCCTGCCAAAACACGCTCATATGGGGATGTGTCAGGTAATGGCACCGACGAAGACAAAAACACGTCATGTGACAACGACATGGGTGGCATCAGGCACTGAAATCAACTGCTCTCCCCACCAGACAAGACCCATACCAACTTGCCAAACATTCTCGTGCCGCATGCAATCACACACAACCATTCCCATGCAATCCATGTGCGGTGCAGACCAACCACAGAAAAGAAAAGGTTAGTGGACACAATCATGGCTTGTGCAACTCATCTCAACGTCTGAACATCTGAATTCGGGCGTGAGGACCTGAGAGAATGAGGAACTCCCGCTGAGGATCGGTTCCTGTGGCTTCCTCATCATCGTCATCAACACCATTTAGCACTGGCCATCGCGTACATACCTCATCTGCATTCAAAGCAGAACACCTCACCAATCTCTACCCAATCGCAAACCCGAGCCCATGCGCAAGCGCTTGCAACTCGCCGCTGCCATGTCTCTCGATTACCGCCCTTTTGCTATCTCTTCGATAAGCAGCCTAATCTGAAGGAGAGGCCGCCACCCTCCAGCGCATCGAGAGCCGCCCTTCTCCCCGATTGCCGCTCAGGGCTCCGCACAAAGTCACATCTCCTCCGCAAGGCCACCAAGCACAAACTGCGATCAGCAAAACAGGACCCCCCCCATAAGACGGGGCTGGGCTGGGGACACCTCCACACTGCTCCACAACACGCGCACCCCGCACCTGACCCTCTGGTCTTCTTCCTCGGGGCGCACCTTCCACTCGCATCATGTACTGCAACGCGAGCCCGAGAGGGGACCGCTTGGCCACACCGAGCATTCCAGCATCCTGACGAGGTCCACACCCCAGGCAGCGAGAGGAGATCCTCAGGGCTCCCGGGCTCGGTCTCAGACATGGCTGGGCCGCCCGAGAGTCGAAGCGAGTGGTGCGCGACCTCCCCGAGAGTCGAAGCGAGTGGTGCGCGACCTCCCCGAGAGTCGAAGCGAGTGGTGCGCGACCTCCCCGAGAGTCGAAGCGAGTGGTGCGCGACCTCCCCGAGAGTCGAAGCGAGTGGTGCGCGACCTCCCCGAGAGTCGAAGCGAGTGGTGCGCGACCTCCCCGAGAGTCGAAGCGAGTGGTGCGCGACCTCCCCGAGAGTCGAAGGCCCCTTCGAAGTGCGATGCGATCCACAAATGCCCTTTCTCAGAACGCGCTTTTTGGGCGCTCCCATGTTGCACACTTTGGGGTATCGCCACACAGAGGACTGCAGGACTCCCAGTTTCCCTCCAGATCATCGAATGTAAAAGGACGGGCGCACCTTGAGCCAATCGGATGGGATGCTGTACTCTCGATATGATGCAATCATGGTCTCTCGTCCTCGAAGTACGGCGTGGATCTGTGGTAGCACAACCCGTTTTGCATCAGAGGGTGCTGATGCCACTCGGCAATACAGAGCGTGGCCAGCGTCATCGAGCAAGCACTCGCAGTACAGTGAGGACAGCGAGATGACCCAGAGAGCACTGATGCGGTGTGGGGGAAGCATGGCACGAGGTGGCAGCAGCGCCCTGGACGTGGATACGCACCCCAGCCCCGGAAGTGCACCCCAGCCAAGGAAGTGCACCCCAGCCCCGGAAGCGCGCCCCAGCCACAGAA